>JAAQRG010245033.1:0-12257 GCA_011634625.1 Babylonia areolata | reverse complement strand
CACACACACACACACAGAGAGAGAGAGAGAGAGAGAGAGAGAGAGAGAGAGAGGCTTGGCATGAATTCCACAAGTACCGTCCTCCGGAATACCAAGCGCCCCCCCGCCCCCCCTTGTCCCCCTCCCCCCTTACCTCTCCTTCTCAATCGCAGAAGTGGTTTAACTGCGCGCGCGCGCGCGTGTTTGTGTGAGTATCAGAATAAGATAATGTTTGTCATCAAGACCCATCAGGTTTAAAGAAATTGTCACAAAAAGTATATTCAATGTCTCTTCCTAAAACAGTTTTGGTTGCAGAAAAAGTGTGTGTGTGTGTTATTTTGTTTTGACATATTGTCCATATTCTCCATTACTAGGAAATCAGAAGATTCTTCTTAAGGGCTGGATATTAGGTTTTAAAAAGACAGAAATTGAGGAAAAGAAGGAAAAAAAAACAACAGTTGTGCTTATTCCACTACCCTCGTGAAATACGAATTGTTTTCCTTTCGTTTGATTTCGTTTCCTCCTCTCGTCGTCTTCGTGTCTCCTTTTTATTTCCCTCCAGCATCATAACACAGTGCGCCAGGGTTCTGCTGTTTCACTGTACTGGGCAGCAAGTGAGCCAGCAATTCAGCTCGGTGTGCTGTAAGTGGCGGAAGCTTCATGCATTGGCAGGTGCACCATAGGAGAGAACGAGAGAAGGGGGAGGTGGGGGCGGGGGCGAGGGAGTGAGAGAGAGAGGGGGGAGAGGGTAGATGATGATGGGAGGTGGAAGTGGTGATGATGGCGGTGTGGGTGAAGAATCGTTGGGAGGGTTGGGGTTGGGTATGGACAGAAGGAGGTGGCGGTGGTGAATTCGTTTGAGCCTACCACCAGGTTTTTATTCCCTTTCCACGGCTCTGCTTTGTGAACTCGTAAAACTGCACAACTTCACTGAAACAGATTCATTTATGAGACAGCGAGAAAGACACACGGGACAGACAGAGAAGCAGGAAGGAGGAGACAGACAGGCAGACAGACAATTAACAGAGGTGAAGAAAGAATGAGAGGGAGGGGGTGGGGGGGGGGTCGGGAAGAGACCATGAAGGATGATTACAGTATGGTGGAGGAGAGAAACAGATAGAAGTATGTAATAGGGAAATAGTGACAGATATACAGAGAGAGAAGTGGAGGGGGGGGGGGGTGGAGGAGGGGGTTGGGGATGGGGTAGTATTGAGGCAGAGGAGGAATGAGAAACGGCTGCATTTTTTTTTTTTTTTTTTTTTTTGGGGGGTTGAGGGGGGTTATGGGGAGGGAGTGGGCGTGTGTGCATGGAGGGGTAGGGGAGTCAATTTGTGTGTCTTGAAGGGACTGAACAGGCGCCAGGAACAGTGAGTATTTGAGGTGGAGGGGTGAAGTAGAGAAGAGGGAGGAAGGGTAAAGAGAGTGAAAGCAAGATGGGAGGAGAGGGAGAGAGAAAAAAGTAGGTGGTGGGGTGAGGGGTGTGTGTGGGACTGGAGAGAACAGGTGAGAGAGAGAGAGAGAATATATTCGCACACCCCCCACACCCCAACCCCCCAATATCGAGTACGGCTGCTTAGGTTGCGAGATACGGTGGTCATTGACGACCGGGTCAAACATGTACAAGCCCCGCCCCCACACGACGCATGGACACACACACACACACGTCCCCCAGTTCTGATATTCCTCACTAACCTGTGACATACAGCTGTCCATGATGACGAGACTGTTCAGGTGCATGATTTCTTAGACAGGTGGGAGGGGGGAAGGAGGAGGATTAACTCTTCCAGACCCACTAGCTTCCTCTCCATCTCAAGTGTCTGAATCAGTATGTCAGTGGCGCCCACTGAGCTGAATAGATTATATTGAGCTCGATGGTGGAGCTCTTGACTCTTATTATTTCTCCTTTTTCTCCGATTAGCTCGTCTGCTGTTGTTTTGTTTCTGTTTACAGTCACTAAACATCTGGAAGGAAGGACTAGGTTCAGTCACATGTAGTCTGTGTGTGTTCTGTGCGTATGTGTGAACGAATATGATATATCCGATACGTAATGCAATGTGGTTGTGAAAATTGATATTGTGTTTGTGATCAAATTTTCTCATTGCTTTTTAGTTTTATGACTACAGATTTTGATACACTGACTTTGACCGACATGTCCCTACGTTGTTAGACGCACAAAGAGGTTGAAAACTTACTGACTTCCATTCTCCATGTTCATCGGCGCATCGCCTGTCGACAAGTCTGAAGTCTCTCCCCATTGTTCGTTGCCAGTTCATCTTGGGTCGTCCTGATTTTATGGTTTCATATTCAGTGTCCTTTACGCCACGGGTCTTGCTCACCCTTGTTTAGGGATATATGTTATGTATCTGTATATCAACAATAAAGTTTCGTTCATTCAGACGCCGTATGCCTTCCTCCTGTCTGATTTCAGCCCATCTATGAGCAGCAGACGTTCCAGGTAAGGGAGGCCACTCCAAGTTCTGACAGTTCGGAGTCGCGGCAGGCGGGAGGGGCAGGCGGCGGGGAGAGGATGTCGGCGCTGAGCAACAACCTGTCGGAGCTGGACCAGCTGCTGCAGGATCTTAACTCTGCGCAGTTCCTGGCTGATGTGGACCGTAAGTCTCAAGGTAAGTTTTTATGGGGGGTTTTTTAATAATTTTTTTTTCTTTTCATTTTTGACTCACTTGTGTAAACAAAGTGAGTCTATGTTTTAACCCGGTGTTCGGTTGTCTGTGTGTGTGTGTGTGTCTGTGTGTCCGTAGTAAACTTTAAGATTGACATTTTCTCTGCAAATACTTTGTCAGTTGACACCAAATTTGGCATAAAAATAGTAAAAAATCAGTTCTTTCCAGTCATCTTGTTTAAAACAACATTGCACCTCTGGGATGGACACAAAAAAATAAATAATGAAGCCTAATTATATGCAAACTGCATTTACTGTTATATTTATATTTTTTGTATTCTCTAAACTTGGCACTTTGATCTGATATTCTGACCCAACAACAAGAGCAGTCATTATTATCATTTTTTGTTCAAACAGGAACTTCTTTTGCTAAGCATGGAAGTTTTATTTATTTTGAAAACGTTTTGGTGCGGATAGTAAAAAAAGGGAAATTACTCTGTAATTAATGCTGTGGGACTTAATTTGCTTCAAACTGATCTTTCTCATAAACATTACATTTTGAAATTATAATCAATACATAAAAAATCTTGTGTGTTTTACTCTCAGTCACAAGTGAGTCTTGAAGGCCTTGCCTCTCTTGTTTATAATAAATCTTATTTAGTGCCAATCCTCGGTCAGAGACCAAGCTCAAAGCACTTTACAAACTCGGAGTCATTTTGCATAACAGGCTGCCTTCCTGTGTATAGATGACTGACAGCTGCCGTAATAAGGTGCTCATCATTCGTTTCTTGTGTCATTCAGTCAAGATTCAGTCGCGTGCGTGCACACACGCACACGCACGCGCCCGCGCGCACACACACACGCACGCACACACAGACATGTACTAGTGTGGATTTTATGCTCATGCTTGCATACCCACGCACGCACATACACTAGTATGTTTCTTTGATTTTGATATTTAAAATGAAAAGACATCAAACAAAAAATACACGCACACCCCTCTCTGCCTACTTTTAGGACATGGATGATAAGAGTTTTATTTTTGGTAATTTATTTTGCACTACATATTCATTGGTGTTAAAAGTCTTTCACATCAGACACTCTCTATCTCTCTCTCTCTCTCTCTCTCTCTCTCTCTCTCTCTCTCTCTCTCTCTCTGTTCAGTTTCAATTTGATATACCTTGCATCCTCACTGCCTGGTAAAAAAAAAAAAAATCAGAAAGGGAATCTGAACATAAATGATGTAGGAACTAGTAAGTCTGTTAGTCAGTGTGCTCAAAACCCCTTCAACCCACTCACCCCCCCTCCCCCAAAAAAGTGTTTTTCTTGAGGTCATTCCAAAGATAAGTAGTAGTACTTTTTAGTAGTAATACCATTGTAAGAGTAGTAGTCATCATAGTTGTACTATTAGCAGGAGACGTCCAGAACGCTCCATCACCATCTGATTCAACCCCCCACCCCACCCACACCTCCACCCCTTACATCCACCCCCTTCCAGCTCCCCTCTCTCCTTCTCCAAGCTCCCCACCCCCACCTAACTCCCGCCCCGGGTCCTCCGCCCATCCCTTGCCTGCTTTTCAATGAAATTGTGACATCTGGGAGATGGAGGGGGTCGTTGGGGATGGTGGAGAGTACCAGTGGGGTATAACTGGGAAAGAAGAAAAAAAAATTCCCACCTGCCCAGTCATGAGCTTGACTCGTTGCTCATTCCTCCTTCCTTCCTGGAGTGTGTGTGGAGGTGTGGGGGCCGTTCTCCTCCCCCTCATCACCCCAACCTCCTCTCCCACCCTACACCTTCCTTCCCCCACCTCATCTACTCATGGCCAGGCATGCCACTTCCATCTCCCTCCCCCATCCCCATCCCTCTCCCCCACCATTCTCTGTAATCTCTCTCTCTCTCTCTCTCTCTCTCTCTCTCTGTCTGTCTGGAACCTTCCCCCTTCACCACACCTTTCTTCTCTAGCTTTGCCTTTCAAAAAAAAAAAGTCAGGAAGTCCGAGTGCTGCTACTTGCAGGAGCCTAGCCTAGATGCCAATTTTGGAACCTCTAAATTTAGGCCCTGGGGATGGGAGGGGCCCCGAGGGGGATGGGGGAGGGGTGGTGGAGCAAACAGCTCAGTGGCTTAGGAATGTCTTGATCATCCAGTTCAGGGGGCCTCTGAAGACTTGCTCACTGCCACCACCACCACCACCACCACCACCACCACCGCTGCCGCCAACACCGATAAAAGCAGCTGGGAGGATGAGAGAGAAGGCCAGGGTCTTCTTTTACCGTTTTTACTCTGTTCAGTGTGCTCTTGTTTTTTGTTCGGGTTATTTTGGGGTTTTAATAAATTTTTAAAAAATTAATTCCAGTGTTCAGTGTTTATAGTTTCTCTTGCCTTCTGTTTATGTCTACACAAGAGTCAGTGCTATGTAATACATTCATTATTATTATCATTACTATTGGTGTTATTATGGGAGGCACCATTGCAGAATTGGTATGGCATCGTTGGACTTATGATTCAGTGTTCACCAGTGATCAGGGTTCAACTTCAAGGCCCCCGTTTTGGGAATGGCGTTGTGTCCTTGGGGAAAGGCACTTTGATTTTCCTCACTCCACCCAGTTGTGAATGGGTACCTGACCTTTCTTGGGGAAGGAAGATTTGATGATTTCTAGCCGTTGAAAGGAGAGGACTGGGTCGCCGACTTCATATCCTGAGACCTGGACACAGTCAATAGGAATTCACTGCCCCTATGTGAAAAGGCTGGGGACCTTTAACAAATTAACCTTAATTGTATATACTGGTCATGGTGGTTGTTATTTTGAGTGTTGTTTGCGAGGAAGAAAAGGATTCTAAAAACTGAAGAAAAAAAGGAAGGGAAATGTATGAATATGTCAGTTTAAAAAATGATTTTGAAAACGTGTGCTCTGAATTATTTGTAGAATAACATATTTTCGTTTTCTGAACTTATGTGTAGAATGACATATTTGTATATTTGAGTTTTTTTAACTGCAGAGCTGGGACACTGTTGTTGTTGTTGTTGCATACACACACACACACACACATACACACACACACACACACACACACACACACCACACCACACCACACCACACCACACCACACAGCACACAACACAACACAACACAACATGAACTGTTCCTAATTTAAATTAAACCCCTTCACAAAGACCAGCCCACCACACCACTCAGCCTTTAACAGAAGCAGTACGGTAAAATTCCAAGGAGTCTTACTCTTCTTCTCTTCCTCCTACCCAGACCCCAGACTTGAGTTAAGGGGGGAGGGGAGGGGGACAAGGGCTTCTGTCTCTCCCCCCCCTCGCCCGCCCCCCCCCAGTCCCCACCCCCACCTGCACTGGTTTTTACCTTGCATGGCCTGAGACCTCTTCTGATCAAAAAATAAAACACACACGCACGCACCGCACACGCATACCTCTCCCGTGCATGCAAAAAAAAAAAAAAAAAATTTTTTTACTGGACCTTTACCTTTCTCCATCCCTGTGTCTCTTTCTCCACACAGTGGGCAGAGACACCAGTGGTGGAGGAGGAGGAGGAGGAGGATTGGTGAACGGTGTAGCAGTCAGCAACACCAACAGCAGCAGCAGCAGCATCAACGCCACCGCCAACAACGGTGGTGTCAACGTTGGCGTGGTGGTCGGAGGAGGGGTGGGCAAGACCGCTGCCCCGCCACCCCCTGTGGCGCCCAAACCGACCAAGCCCAGCGAGAGGGCCACCGTGGAAAGTCTGCTGGACGAGCTGGAGAGTGCCGTGCCCCCTGCCGGCAACAGGGCACCTGCTGGGTAGGTTTATATACTATTGTTTTTTGTTGTTGGTTGTTTTTTTTTTAATTTATTTTTTTATTATATTGTGTTGTTTTGTTTTGT
Organism: Babylonia areolata; assembly: GCA_011634625.1. NCBI lineage: Eukaryota > Metazoa > Mollusca > Gastropoda > Neogastropoda > Buccinidae > Babylonia > Babylonia areolata. Next base: position 5,771 of record JAAQRG010245033.1, on the reverse strand, counting down.
TTTGTCACAGCGGATTTCTCTGTGTGATATTTCAGGGCTGCTCTATGCCCCAGGTAGAGCGTGTCATCCGTCGCTACACTGAGAGTGCCACTGTTTTTCTTTTTTCATATTTTTTTTGTATACTAGTATTGTGTTACTCTTTTTGTCACAACAGATTTTTCTGTGTGAAATTCAGTTGCTGCTGTCTGCCCAAGGGAGAGCACGTTGTCTGTTGCTACACTGAGAGCACCACCCTTTTTTTCTTTCTCTCTCTCTCTCTCTCTCTCTCTCTCTCTCTCTCTCTCTCTCTCTCTCTCTCTCTCTCTCTCTCTTTTTTTTTGTGGGAAAAGGGGGGTGGGTTTCTGTGTGCAATTTTATTTGTTTTCCAAACAAAGTGGATTTTTCTTACAGAATTTTTGCTAGCAACATCCCTTTTGTTGCTATGGGTTCTTTACATGCACTAAGTGCGTGCAGCACACAGGACATCAGTTTTAATCTTCTCATCCGAATGACTGGCGTCCAGACCACCACTTAAGGTCTAGTGGACGGGGAGAAAATACTGGTGACTGTTGGATTCGAACCAGTGCACTCAGGTTTTCTTGCTTCCGAGGCAGACGCATTACCACTAGGACAGAACTCAACCACACTCCATATGATAATAATTATTATTGTTGTTGTAAGCTTTTATAGCATTTATTTTTGATCCAGAGACTCAACTCTTAAGCGTTTTACAAACACAGATTTATTTGCACAACAGGCTGCCTGCCTTGGTAGAGCCTTTTAGGTGCTCATCATTCGTTTCCTTTGTTATTCAATCAGGCTTTCAATCATGTGGACACACACACACACACATTACACACACACACACACACACACACACACACACACACACACACATATATATATATATATATATATATATATATATTATTTGAGTGGATTATTCTTCAGAATTTTGCTAGTGGCAACCCTTTCGTTGCTGTGGGTTCTTTAACGTGCACAAAGTGCAGGCTGCACATAGGAACTCGGATTTATTGTCTTAGCTGAATATGACTATATCATATAATTATGTTTGTTGTGGTGTGGGAGACGGTTTTTTTGTGTATGTGTGTGTGTGCTTGGTCATTGACACATTCCATATTTCTTGCTTTTTGAAATCTTGATTATTTTATTTATAAATTATAGTGCCCTTTCTTGATAATTTTTGTTACCTTTCAGAATTTTTTTTCCACATCTTGATTTAATTGTATGCACTCTGGGCCCCTGTGCTGAGAAGATAGCGCACAATATGAATACCCAGTATTAGTATTTTTATTGTGTGTGGTTGGGAAGTAACGGTCATTGATTCTTCTTCTTCTTCTTCATCTGTGGGCTGCAACTCCCACGTTCACTCTCGTATACTGTACGAGAGGGCTTTTTATTATATGACTGTTTTTACCTTGTCATGTAGGCAGCCGGCCACACTCTGCTTTCCAGGGTCATTGGTTTAACGTGTCAGTTCACATAAGTGATTCTAGAGTTTGGTGCGTTTAGTTTTCTACATTTTCAATGATGAATGAGTTGCTGTAGGAATCCATTTTGGCTTGGGACTGCTTGCCCAGGCTGTTTATTCACATTGTCTGGGTGTCGCCCAGGCTGAGAGATACTGACACGTGCAGTGTTGGTCTGGAAATTGAAGCAACACTCCCAAAGACACATCTGTTAAGTGGATGACCCACAACTGTATGGGTTTAGTTCCAGCCTTCCCATTTGAGCCCCTGGCGCACTCAGCTCTGGGTCAGAGCCAGCCACTGGCTGAACCCCGCCCCCCCCCCCTCCCCACCTCTTGATGGGGATCGAATCTGCATCCTCCCAGTCATATGTCCATGATGCTAACCACTGTGCCAGGGTGGGAGCCATGTTGCATCTGGTTTGAATCTGTGTGGGTGTTGCAAGGTGGGTGCAGCACCGATGGGCTGTTTTGGCACTGACATACTGCAGTGTGTCTCTTTCACAGGGAAATGTCAGGAGTGGAGATGGATGGATTAATGTCGACATGTGTTCCCTCTTTCCCCTGCTGTGTGTGTGTGTATCTTGGTGCTATTTTTATATGTAATAGGAAATGCAGCCACCTGTTAGGAAGAGCTGCCTGAGTCGTCATCACCATCATTCCCTCTCTGTCCCCCATCCTCTCATTCCTTCCCTTGCTTCAGCCCCCCACACCCCCTTTTTTTTTCTTTCTTCTTTTTCATCTTGTTCTTGTTTGTTACAAAGAATAAATTAGGGGTCCCTTCCCCTATCGTTTTGCCTTATGACAGTTTTCACTCTCTCTCTCTCTCTCTCTCTCTCTCTCTCTCTCTCTCTCTCTCTCTCTCTCCGTTTGTCTGTCTGTCTCTCTCACCCTCTCTTTTTCTTCCTACCTCTCTCTCTCTCTCTCTCTCTCTCTCTCTCTCTCTCTCTCTCTCTCTCTCTCCGTTTGTCTGTCTGTCTCTCTCACCCTCTCTTTTTCTTCCTACCTCCCTTTCTCTCTCTCTCTCTCTCTCTCTCTCTCTCTCTCTCTGTCTCAGTATTACAACTGTCAGTAGGTGGTGATAACAACAATGTGGCTTTAGTCATCCGGTTGTCGATACTGATGACACATTTCTCTTCCCCACCCCCACCCCCCATCTCTCTCTCTCTCTCTCTCTCTCTCTCTGTCCCCTTTTCCACTCCCTCCATCATTTCATCTGTATTTAGATAAATCAAAGTAAAAGGAATGAATGACTCGTATCAGAATATCAAAGATTGACATAAGCGTACAGTTGGGCCAACAGCAAAGTGAGCTGTATGATCAGTGGTTTACCCACTGCAGTTGGAATTCATTTACAGCTTGGTCTTTTGTGAAGAGCTGTGATTCTTGAACGTGAAGGCAGGATTGCGCTGGCTCTTAGTGCTGCAGTCTTTGGGGCTAGCTGACCTTTTGGGACCATCCCTCTCTTGCATTTAAATGATAACATTCAATTTTAAAAATTTCCCTAACAAAATGTCTGCAATCACCAGCATGTGTGATGGGAAATTCTCATCTCCCCCCCCCACACACACACATCCTTTCCTTCCTTCACTAACATCTATCATCCCAACACCTCATCACTGAAAGGAGGGGAGAGGGGGGGGAGGCTTTGGGGGGTTACAAACCAACTTTCTCAAAACATCATAATAATTATGTGTTGCCAGTCAGAAATGAAGACCACACCCCATATCCTACTCCCATCTCTGTCTCTCTTCCTCTCGCTTTCTCTCATTCACTGCCACCACACCCCCACCCCACCCACACCCCTATTCTGCTGCAACCCCTTCCTCCTCCTGCTCTCTCTCTCTCTCTCTTTCTCTCTGTCTTTCTCTTTCTGCCACTGCCACCACGCCCCCACCCAACCCACACCCCAATTCTGCTTCTAGCCCTTTCCTCGTCCTTTCGCTCTCTCTGCCTCTGTCTCTCTCTCTCTCTTTCTCTCTCTCCACACACACACACACACACACACACACACACAAACAAACAACCACCACCACTTTCAGGAATCCAGTTTTTTGGTAGTGTGCCAGTAGCCAGCCACCTTGCTGTCTGTCTGTCTGCTTTGCTTACCTCTCTCTCCTCTGCACTGCTGGTGCTCAGGTGTTTCAGCCACCTTTCCCATCCCTTCTGCCTGCCTTTCAACAAGTCCTGCACTGCCTTGTGCTGGGTGCTGAGGTCAGGGCAGAGCGCCTGAAGAGAGACATAACTGCGTTGTTGTGTTGGTGGTTGTGTTGTGAGTTGTGCGCTCTTTGGTCAGGGCGGTAGAGAGGTGGGGGGGGGGGCAGGGCCTTGTGGTGTACATGTACCTGTAGGTCAGTTTGTGGTTGGTCTGTGGTGATGATGGTTTGGAAGACCAGCTGGTGGTGTTCTTCCTTGAATTGAGATCTCTTCTTGCTGCTATTGCCAAGATTTTTTTTTTTTTTAATTTATTTATTTATTTTAAATGTGTTTGGAGAGGGGGTGCTTGTATAATGATGGAGGAGCATGGATAGTGGTCGTTGGTTGGGGAACATAATTTTTTTTTTTTTTTTTTTTTATGGACACCTACTGGTTTATAGTGGTTTGTTTCTTTTGTGGTTTGTCTTTATTTTGTAGTGGTTTTGTTGTTGAATGATGGTGTTGGGTAGGATTTTAAAAAGAAAAAGGGTTGTTGTTGTTTTTTCTCCTTGTATCTTAAAATGCTGTTCTGTTTAAAGTAATTTTGGAATAGCGCTGAAGTGACTTGGAGTAAGGGATTTTCTGCAGATATATTTATTTACTTATGTTTGGTAAAGTATCGTATGGCCAGAAGAACAGCAGAGTATGAATAAAGAGTGGGGATGCAGCAGTGCAAGGGTTCTCTTGTCTTCTTCTGCGTCTGTGTGGAGTAGGGGGTGTGGTTTGGGGGATGGAGGGGGTGGGGTGGTGGGCGGTTAGGTGAGAGCTTAGCAGAGAAAGGTTTTTTTGCAGCATCTTCCAAGTTATAATGAAAAAATTTTTTTTTTTTTTTAACGGAAGTGGAGGGTGGAAATGAACGAGAGCGTGTGCAAACAAATTTTAAAAGTTTGTTTTTTTTTTGTTTTTTTTTAATCTTATAGTTTACAGACCAATTTTTCTTTTTCTTCAGGGTGGTTAAGAATTAAAAATAAACAAAATCAAGCAAAGAAGAAGAATGATATGCCGGGAGCATCACACCTGACATCTTTCAAAAAGAAAATACATCTGTATTTCTATAATAAACACATCATCAGAAAGCTGTGAAGTGCCAAAACCACAGTACTTGATCACCAACAGTTCGTTCGTCATGCCTGTGTGTCCTTGACTGATAGTTTTGGAATGGACTGAGGGGGGCATTGACCCGATTGCCAGTACTCTCTAGAGTTCGCTACTGTGTGGCTCACCTTGTTGGGGTGTGAATTTTATTTATTATTATTATTATTATCTTTTGGAGGGACTGTGACTTTCTGTGTACCCCTTGTGCTTCCGTGGCATTGTCTGCCCTTGTTGAGTCGTCTTCCGCTGCAAGTCAGGCGGCAAGTTTTTCTCAGATTCTGTGTTTGTGCCGGCTACAATGTATCACTACCACTACTACCAGCCATCTTGGTATGTGCAGTTTAAAAAAAAAAGATTTGTTTGTTTCCTTGGTTTTTTTTCTTTTTTTCTTTCTGTCTCTCCCAGTGCCCTTCCATAAATGTATATGTGTTAAATAAAGTGAGGCTTTGTGCGTATGTCTGTATGTGCTTGACTGTTTTGTACACATATAGACAAGGTTTGATGCAGGAGTTTGACACGTTTTGTCTGAAGATGCCTACTTCAGCAGCTTGTATTTGATTTTCTGGAATGTGTGTCACTGTGTGTTTGTGTGTGTGTGGTTGTATGTGTGTGTGTGTGGTTGTGAGTACCAGCAGTAAAATGACAGCACATGGCAGTCTTATCTGAACCAAAACTGGCCGGGTCAGGGTTTGAGGCCCTGCTTCGGCATGGTGTTGTGTCGTTGGGAAAGGCACTTGACTCTGATTTTCCTCTACCTACCTGTCACTTTCACTGCATTGACGGCCACAATCATCAATTTGATTTTTACGCTGTTTTGTTGGGTTGCGATGAAAGAAAAACAAACTACAGAAAGCGACAGACCTATTAGAGAGGATGAAAACCTAGTCCTACTCTAAGTGGGTTCTCCGGCAGGCTACTATCACTTCACTTTTCGCCCTTCCGAGCTAGCCGGTCCCTTGCTGATCTAAGACAGCACGGCCCCAAAAATAAATTTAAAAAAAAACAAACCCAA
>JAAQRG010245027.1:0-10931 GCA_011634625.1 Babylonia areolata | reverse complement strand
ATATATATATATATATATATATATATATATATATATATATAGACAGAGTGAGACAGAGACAGAGAGAGAGACAGAGACAGACAGACAGACAGAGAGAGAGAGAGAGAGAGAGAGAGAGAGAAAGAGAGAGAGAGAAGCAAATTAACTAGCATTAGAAAAGCAATACAGAAGTAGATATAGATGATAACCTTCACTCTTTGACATAAATCGGAAGCTTGTGCAATTGCCTCCTGGAGTGTCAACGACTTATACGCATCTGCCGTCCTTTTCAATCCGAGTTTCTTCTTCGTGTCAATCTCTGGCACATCCACCCCTGCTTCGCACGCCGATTCTTTGGCGATGGAACGATACTTGAAACTGGCGTACAAAACACCTCCGATCAACACGAATGCTGCTAAACCGTAATATGCATCTGTCTTTCTTCCCTTCCATTCCCGTAGAAAGGTCAGCACTGTGCGACCACTGGATGATGAAGAACTGCTTTTCTGCCGTACGCTGATGTTAAATGGTCGTGCAAGCCTACGGTCGGTCCACAAACAATGTCGATCAGACAAAGAAATGCGCTGGTGGAGATAGTTCGACATAAATTTTCTTGAAATCTGATCAGAGAAGACATAGTCCACAGTCGACGAAGCTGTTCTCCCGTCCCTTACAACTGTACCGAAGCACAGTCCGGGAGCGGAGACTGAGAGACTGGTAAATTTTCGCAGTCCTGTTGACGCCTTCATTTCAACTTTCGTTTTCTGAAACAATGCGAGACCACCATTTTTCACACACAGCAGTCGAGCGCTTGAAGAACACACACGTTCCATAGGAATTTAATGCAAAGCGGCTTTAACAGTGTAAAGGAAAGTTCAACTTCGCCCTCATTCGAATTCAGAGTTTGAACTGATTCTGTTACACTTTTGAGCTAGGTAGTAACAGTCTTCGCAGTGCTGATGGATATAAGGTTAATGGGTCAAGGTAGGCTTTGTGGCTGCGATCCAGAGCTTATATGCACAGCAGTGCACGGAGCAGCTGCATGCAGTGAGCATTTTTCGGCAAAATACAAAAACTGACTCATGAGGTTCTTAATCAAGCAACATAATTTTATATACCTTTTATCGCAGCACGTATGTCAGCTGTCACCTGACCGATTTGTAAGACTGACACAGCTGACTCCTCTGTAAGTTGTTCCATTCCGCTTTTGTTCGTGGAAAAGAAAATAATCGTACACTTAATAAACTACAAAACACATCTCTGAAACATAGCTTTGGCTGCTGTCATAATCCTCACACGATTATGGGGAAATTGCTATATTATTGTAAAGTCCTATTTCAGCATCCTAAATCGGGAACCTATTTTACCGGCAATTTTTGTGCATGTATGAAACAATATTACCATTAGTATAGATGTTGTACTGAACCCATTTTCAGTGGACTTCGACGCAATCTTATTTTGTTCGTTATTTTACTCGGTTTTGATGCGGATTCAGTCACTAAACTAACGTGCCACCATCTAGCTTTTTCCGTTTTTTGTCCCACAAACCAGAGAAATGCCGGTAACCCAGCAATGATTTAGGATGCTAAAATGATTGTATATTGATGTAGAAGTAGTAGTAGTAGTAGTAGAGTAGTAGCAGTAGTAGTAGGGATTGGCATTTTTGCCTTTAGTCCTCGCGGCCTAAAACGTCCCCTCTTTGTATTAGTATCTTTTTGGTCTGCATTGCATGCTTCATTTTAGATATATCAAAGAAATTATTCGTCAAATTCATAGAACATATTACCAAATTTTGGATCGCAGTCCAGAAAGTTTTTAAAACTGTTGAGTCAGGTATCTTTTGCAAATTTAACTGAAGGTAGTAATGAGTTCCACATGTTAACAACACAAATAGAAAAGTAATAATTTCTTTTGTTAGTGCAAAATGGTTGAACAAATATTTTTCCTTCAGAATTTCTCGTCAAGTTATGCTTGATTGGTGAAGAGTAAACAATTTGTTAGTATCAATCTCCTCCTCAATGTTGTTAATGATTTTGTAAGTCTGTATCAAATCTCCCCTAATCCTTCGTCCCTTCTGAGTGTGCAAATTTGAATACTTAATTAATTAGTCTTTCTCCATATGTCATATTCTGGCATTCCTTCAACATTTTAGTAGCTCTCCTTTGAACATTTTCAATGGCTATCGATTGATATTTCCATGTAGGATACCACACAACATTTCCATATTCCAAATGAGGTCTAACAAAAGCCTTATATAATTTCAAAAGGGTAACCTTATCTATAAAAGTAAAAGCTCTCGTTATAATTCCAATCATATGGTTAGCTTTATTTATAATTCTCTGAATGTGAGGCCCAAAGGAAAGTTTGTCATCAAACGTCACTGCTTGATCTTTTTCCTCTTTACACGCATTCAATTGTAGTTTGAACATGATTACCAATATTCATAGTGTAGTCATAACCAGGGTTTTGTTTGCCAATGTGCATAACCTTACATTTTGATACGTTAAAACAGAGGTTCCATGTATCTGACCATTCTTGCAACATCTTTAAATCTTTTTGAATGGCATTATTATCAGCTGCTTTATCAGTAGATTTTTTGTTTCCGAGCAGAGATCCACGGTAGACATGATCTTCTCCCTTCGCCAAATCCAGGAGAAGTGCAGAGAGCAGAGGATGCCCCTGTATGTCGCATTCATTGACCTCACCAATGTCTTTGACGTACTCAGCAGAGACGGCCTTTTCAGGGCTCTTCGAAAGATCGGCTGTCCCCCCAGACTGCACAGCTTGATTGAGTCCTTCCACTCCAACATGAAAGGGACGGTGCAGTTTAATGGTAACCTCTCCAAGCCCTTCGACGTACGCAGCGGTGTCAAACAAGGTCGAGTCCTCGCCCCAACCCTATTTGGAATCTTCTTTGCTCTTCTCCTGAGGCATGCGTTCAGCACAGCGCAAGAAGGGATCTACCTGTGGACCAGATCAGATAATAATAATAATAATAATAATAATAATAATAATAATAATAATAATAATAATAATAATAATGGTATTCATATAGCGCTGGATCTTGTGCAGAGACAAATCAAAGCGCTTTCGCACCAGTCATTCACACGCATGCATAACTCTAATACTGTAGAAACTAAAGACAAGGAAGGGCAGGCAAGGGAGGCTATTTTGGGAAGCGGTGGGTTTTAAGGCCAGACTTGAAAGAGCTGAGTGTGGAGACTTGACGAAGCGAAAAAGGAAGTTCATTCCAATCGCAAGGTCCAGAAACAGAGAAAGAACGGCGGCCAATAGTCGAGTGTTTGAATCTGGGTATGCGTAACCAGATGGCAGGCTCTTCAATCTCGCCCGCCTCAGAGCAAGGACAAAAGTCCGCGAAGCCCTCATCAGAGACATGCTCTTTGTTGACGATGCCGCAGTTGTGACCCACATCCAGCGGGACTTGCAATCACTAATGGACCGTTTCTCCCAGGCCTGCAAAGATTTCGGTCTGACCATCAGTCTCAAGAAGACAAATGTCCTTGGCCAAGACACGCCATCTCCACCAGCCATCACCACTGATGACTATGAGCTTGAAGCCATCCATCAATTCACTTACCTTGGGTCCACCATCACCGACAACCTCTCCCTTGACACCGAGATCGACAGGAGGATCGGGAAGGCAGCCACAACGCTAGCCCGCCTCACACAAAGAGTGTGGACAAATCCCAAGCTGACCACGAAGACAAGGATAGCTGCATACAACGCCTGCGTCCTCAGCGCCTTGCTGTATGGCAGTGAGGCGTGGACTACACATGCTCGTCAGGAGAAAAGGCTCAGTACCTTCCACCTGAGAAGTCTACGGCGCATACTCGGCATCTCCTGGCAAGACAAGGTGACAAATACTGAAGTCCTGACTCGCGCTGGCCTCCCGACCATGTATACCATGCTGAGACAGCGTCGGCTGCGCTGGCTGGGCCACGTTCACCGCATGGAAGATGGTCGCATCCCAAAAGACATCCTTCATGGAGAACTCGCCACGGGGCAGAGAAGCATCGGCCGCCCACAGCTGAGATACAAAGACGTTTGCAAACGTGACATGAAGGTGCTTGAGATCAACACTGAGTCCTGGGACGACCTTGCAGATGACCGCAACAGACTGATGGAGAAGCAATCTCAAGAATCAGCTACGGATTGGTGAGGATAAACTGTCAGCTGCTGCAGCAGAAAAGCGAACTCGCAGAAAAGGGACGGCAGCCGACAGACCAGCATCAGCTTACACATGTGATCGCTACGACAGAGACTGTCTCTCTTGCATCGGTCTCTACAGTCACAGGCGACGCTACTTGGTCCAAGCAGACAGCCCAATTAAACATTAGGTCAGATATACTCTATCCATGGTCAGCCATGACCGAAGGAGGCCTACTACTGGTCAGCCATGACCGAAGGAGGCCTACTACTATATATATTGTAGATTTTTGTGTCATCAGCAAATACTTTACATATGCTTTGGATTTTATCTGGCAGGTCATTTATAAATTTTGTAAATAGGATAGGACCCAGAATACTATATGCCTTGTGTGATGCCACTGAGAACATCAACTTTATTTGATAAATATTCATCCACACGTACCCTTTGTGAACGACCCTGTAAAATGTTGCTTATCCACTGAAATACACCACTCTGGATACCGTAAGACTGGAGTTTTAACAATTGTCGTTTATGCGGGACAGAATCGAACGCCTTCTTGAAATCAAAATAAATAATAACAACTGGCTGATTATCATCCATTAAGCTGGTAAGGTTTTCCATAACTTCAAGTAGCTGAGTTATACATGAACGTCTTTTTCTGAAACCATTCTGACATTCTGCATATAAATTATCAGTAAAATGTTCTACTATGGCATCTCTTATAACAGACTTCAGCATCTTACATACAATACAGGGTAAGCTTACTGGCCTATAATTACTAGCATCAGATTTTGTACCCTTTTTGAAAATTACTGTTACTTTAGCGCTTTTCCAATCTTTTGGAAGTATACCAGTTTCTAGTGATTTATTGAAAAGCTGACACAGCGGAAAAGATAACTTCCTGCTAACCTCTTTTAGCACTTTAGGTGGAATCTTACTGGTCCTTGAGCCTTTTTACTATTTAACTCTTGTAATTTCTTCTCAACAGCAAGAGGAGTTTATCTTTTTCACAAAGTGTTGTACCATTAGATTTACTGCCTATGTCTGAGATATTTGCTGTGTTCTCTCTAGTGAACACACTTGAAAACAACAAAAAAACAAACAAAAAAACAACAACAAAAAACAACAACAAAAAAAAAAACTATAGAGTTTCTGCTTTTTCTTCATCAGACACCGCCAGGGAACCATCTGGTTTATTTAAGAGTATTAATACCCAAATTTGTTTTCATTTATCCTTGAACATATTTCCAAAATTTCTTTGGATTCGTTTTCCCTTCGTTTGCAATATTTTTCTGATATTTTCTACGTGTTTTCGTTTGTATTTTATTACATTCATTCCTTGCTTTGATATAACGTTTGTATTCAACCCCCTTCTTGGTTTGTAAAAAGCGTTTGTAAAGATTATACTTCTTTTTTCCTTTATACATACATACATACATACATACATATATATATATATATATATATATATATATATATATATATATATATATATATATATATATATATATGTATATATATGATTCTCATAGTTTTTTTGTTCAACCAGACAGGTTTGATTTGTTTACCATTATTCGATTTCAATTAGGTATACAAGATTCCATACCCGACATGAGGACATCTTTAACAGTATAGTTCCATGACAATTCCACACTCATGTCCACCATAGGCTCCCAGTTAATGACTTATTGCAATAATATTTCTTAGTTCATTGTAATTGCTCTTATTCAAGTCATATTCAAACTTCAATGTCTTGTTTATCTTTTCTCTTGGGACATAGAGTTGGAATAATAAAACATCATGGTCACTTTTCCGAAATGGGTCTTGGTTAATACATGAAATCAAATCATCTTCGTTTACAAAAACCTAGTCATCCAAGGTTGGGTTCTGGCCAATTCGTTTTATTGTTGGCTCTGTTACTTTCTGAATAAGAAATGCATCTCGGGTATATTCTCTAAAATCTTTTCACCCTTTTCTCCGGATCACATTCCATCCCATCTCTAGCTGACATTATGGGTAGATGAAATCCCCCACAATACATATTTTATTATATTTAACACTTAAATTGGAATTTAAAACTTGAAATAGTTTGGCATCATTTTCTTCAGTGCTTGTGTTTGGCCTCAGGTTCTATACATACAACCAAATAATACTCTATCCCTATTTACACTGACAGACGTACACCAAACACTTTCTTCAAACTCATTTCCATCCATTTCCTCACATTCTCTTGCATTCAAGGATTTATCAGTATAAAGTGAAACTCCTCTTTTGGGTTTTTTATTTACTATGAACACATCATAACCTGGAACATGATCTATGATATATATTCCGCGTACTTGATCCCGTGCTTGCGTATACACACGAAGAGGGTTCAGGCACAACAGCAGGTCTGGAGTATATGTTGACCTGGGAGATCGGAAAAATCTCCACCTTTTACCCACCAGTTGCCAAAATCTCCACGCCGGTTGCAGTACCCACGGCAGGCGCCATCGAACATTCATCAGCAGTTAAAATAATTTAGAACAAAGTCTCAAATCCCGGCTCAGTCAGCCGCGTCTCACATCAGTGCAGTCAGTGGTGATCTCAGTTGCCAGTTTCCCTCCACTATTACTGATGCACGTACATGGAAAATGCAGGACGGGATGTTAATTTAAAGGGAATATCATTGTATGATTCTCAGCGGTCCGGTAATACACGGCGTATTAAAGCGATAAGCTGCAGAGGGGAAATTCAGTGTACCTAACCAGTTACAACTCCGCAAAACTGATCGAGACAGTCTTGATAGTGAGCTGTTTTAAAAAAAGAAAAGAAAAAAAGAACCAAAAAACAAAACAAAACAAAACAAAAAACCCACTGAATACCGGCCCACCACTATGCACAAGCTTGTTGTTTCACACCGGCTTCACTGGATGATGATAATATGTTATTATCAGTGAATCACTGAATCCAACTGAGCCCATACGTGACGTCTTCGTTTTCCATGAAGAATAAATACCTTTATGGAAAAACGAAGAGATATATACTTCAGTTGATTTATTATTCACTGTATATATTACGATATCAAGTTTATCATGCCGTGTTGTTACTGAGTGAGAGAGTGAAAAGGGAGACGGACTGAGGGACGGCCGGGGAGAGGGCGGAGGGAAGGGTGGTATCCGGCCCAGTTTCCAATGTCAAAATAACGCCATAATAAACAATAATGTGAGCTCATAGCGCCTATTTATTGTCAATACACTTTTTTTTTCAACGATATTAGGGCTCCAGGCGCTTTATTTACGGGGAACGTGACGATGTGAGCTCGTCTTAATTATGTGTACTATCAATAACAGACTATAGGCTGAACCTGGAGAAGAAAATGTCAGTCTGTACTTGTACTGGGCCAGTGGAATCTTCACTCGGGCAATACAATGACTGCCTCAGTGACGCATGCACACATTTTACCAGACCCTGACAGGGCTTTTCACAGCTCAGTCAGTCTGTGCCACGGTCAGCTGATCGATCTGATCGCGCGTGAGTGGCAGCTGGTGAGGGAAAAAGATGAAAGAATATTTTTAAATAGGGTATGATGGAAGAAATGTGACACACGCACACACTTTTTAAAGCATTTTTTCCCATTCAGACAAGGTTAACAGATACAAATTATTATTTGCCCAGTAGCCCACATTAAGTACATCAATTCCACGGAACTGGGCCGCGTGAATAATATGGCAGGTAAAATACACATCCTGATTCCATGATATCGCAATGCTTTGCCTTACAACATAACCGATAATACAGGCAGAACAATATGTACACACACACACTATATACATATATATAATTATATATAAAAAAAAAATATATATATATATGAGAGAGAGAGAGAGAGAGAGAGAGAGAGAGGCATTCACACATTGATTCCGTGTGATATTATAATGTAACACAAATCATCCTTGTTATCGTCAAGAATCTTTACAGTGATGGAGGACAGTCAACAATAAAAGAAGACAGACTCGAGCACAAAAACGTTACAGGGACACTTTTCAGAAATGTCGTCTGCTGGAGAGCTTATTTTCGAATCCATCAACATAATGTGTTTCCGTTAATGTCCCGCAACGATGTCTTTTAATTTATTTAATTCGCAATAAGATTATACAGCTCCCTGTAACCAAACCAAAAACAAACAAACTAAAAAGGATCCACACAGCAAAACATATCATTGATAGCTCAGGCTTGCCCTGGTGAGGCAATAACAAACTTCTCCCGCATGTCACGTGACTGCAGTGATATGCACACAGGTCAGTGCGATTCGATTGTGTTGGGAATGTGTGCATGCTAAGCAATGTAATTTACAGTGACGACATCGGTTGCTTTTCATCAGCGTCAGGATTTGTCAATTTCCGCTGTGAACAAGGTAAGCTGCTATGTATTGGTTTCCTTCTTTCCACAGCAACAAAATCGCATAACAAGATAAGAACACGCACGGCGTCTGTTGGTGAAATGGCCCATAACGATAACGTAGATTTTGTAGACTTAATTTACTCTTCGGCAAGTGTGGTTCTGGTTGTACTTTTTGGGGATAGGTCCACCACACGATGTTCAAGTCCACTGCACCTGTATTTCTTCTCATTCATCCCCACACCATATCTCTGACATTTTATCAGGATTTAGGACGCCTATTGCCAACGGAGTCACAGTGTAGACGCTGATTGAGTTGTTGCACGGTTACACTGTCAAGTCGGTGACGACAGTAGACTTGTTATCACGGTACGTGAGAGGACGCGCGGATATTCGGTTTGCAGGATATCTAGGTGTGTTGCGTGCCAGCCGCGTGCATGTTTGTTGGCCCAACCCATTTGTTTTGCGATGACGTGACAACAGGTGAAAGGTACATTTCATGATATCACATGTGCACAGTTTATTTAATGTTTTTAAGTACACTTAATTCTCTGTGTGTGTGTGTGTGTGTGTGTGTGTGTGTGTGATTAGCCATCAGTCACAAAATCCTGTTCCTGACCAGACCTTTCTACTTAATCTTTCTCTGTGTCTGTCTCAGTGTCTGTATGCCTGTGAGCCTGTGAGTCTGCCTGTCTCTCACTCTTTATCCTCACCTGTTCTACTTTATCTCATCCAGTCTGACTTTGTCTCTCTCTCTCAATCCCTTGAACACAGTCTCAGACACTGACTGTGTCTGCCTCTGGGTCATCCACTTGTGGTGTCTCTTGCGTCCATTTGACACAGAATATCAGCATGTGTAGTGTCTGTTTTGAATACAGTGTCAGGAGCTGGTGTGGATCATGTAAATCATGTGCACCCAACCAGACTGTTGTGATGAACTGGTTGTGTAGTGCTCCAATAAAGATGGCTTAGTTTTTTTTAATGCATTCTGATGCAGATCCACAAATTGAAATGCTTTTAATTTATTGAGCTTTTATCTGTAGATCTTTAGGAAACTGACTGAAGTTTTCTGAAAATGTCCTTATGATAATTGAAATAGTGATATTATTGAGAATGTGTGTTAATGAGCCATATAAAGTCCATCATCTCAGCTGTAGCACAATTTTACCACCGCTTGCTAGTGTGAGCACTGCTACTAGTTAATTCTACCACACCACATGTAACATACCTGAAAGTTCTACCCCCAAATATCATAAATTTGTCAAAGTTTTCAAAATAATTCATTTCTAAGTTGTAATTTAAATATTCATTCATTTATCTATTGATTTATTTTTCTGTAAAGGACTGGTAATGCCTAAGGCATAGTAGTGCCTCTTTAATTCAACATTTTTTTTCTTTATAAACTTAGACTTCACCATCAATATCAGTGTGAAGGGATAGTGAATCCTTGGTCTTTTTAGTTATGTTTCTAGAGACGGGGTAGTGTGCATAGACACACTATAAATGAAGATAGGGATGAGATCCTTTTTGTTTTTTGCTCCTACATCATCTGTCTTGTTTTGGTGGCGAATATCTCACTCTGCTCATCCCAAATCCCCCATACACAGCCACGCTTGTGTTGGTCTGCTGCTGTCTCTGTGTTGGCAGTCCACAGGGAAAGTATCAATGTTATGTCACTGGGAAGCAATGCACTGGTTGTGACTCACATCAGTGGTATTCAACAGTGCCCGTTCTGATTCAGAATATGCAGGACACCACCTGCTAAGCCCCCTACTGTTGATAATAATTAGTTGGGGAGCCAGACTGAGTGTCCGTCCATCCATAGTGGAGAGTGCCACCATGTCCCTCCAGCGACAGTCCCCCATGATTCTGCTGACACTGAAGACCTTGACAGGAACTTGCCCAAAGAATGGAGCTTTTGGAAGTGGAGTAGGGTCAAACTGACTTTCTGAGGTCACCGTGAGAGGTCATAAAAAGGCCCCAGAATCTGCAACAATTTTTTTTCTAAAAAAGATTATCATATGACGATACTGCTACTACTGCTGCTATGGAGGTCCATTTTAGTTCAGGGACCATGTGACAATGATTTACTCAATGCTTCCTTTCATGATGTTATATTGCAGCATTATACAGGCCTGAGGTAGGACACCTGAAGTGTTGGTCAGGATATTTGAGCAGCACTCCTGAAGACACACACACACACACACACACACACACACACACACACACACACACACACACACACACACACACACACTCTCTCTCTCTCTCTCTCTCTCACACACACACACTCACACACACACACACATATATATATCCATGAAGAAGTAGATGATGTTCGACTGTGTGGTCACATTTCTCCCGTCTGAGCCCATATAGCACACCCAGCTCAGGGTAGGAG
>JAAQRG010245025.1:0-12305 GCA_011634625.1 Babylonia areolata | reverse complement strand
AGCTGCAGTGAGGACCTGCAGGAGGCCAGCAGGGGTCGCGACCTGGCCATGCAGGAGAACCGCCGCCTCCAGGATGACCTGTCCGTCATGACCAGAGAGAACCAGGTGAGTAGGGAGCGTGGGGAGTGGGGAAAAGGACAGACGTTTGCTCACACATTGCACGCATGCAGTCACCTGTGCACACATGCATGCATGATTCGGGTGCGGGCTTTTTTGTTTGTTTGTTGTTGGTTTTGTGTGTGTGTAGATGTGGACACGTACAAGCTATACAGGTTATGTAACTATATGGCAAGTTACGTAAAAGTGTTGCATTTGTATTCTTCTGAAATTTTGTGTTATTTCTTTTCTTTTTTTTTCTTTTGCTTTCTTGTATGCCTTTTTGTTGCTACTATATTTGTAAAATCTTGAATAAAAGGGTTTAAAAATATATATATTTCATATAAAGGTACGAGCATTACATCCCTTGAATTGTGTACATCATAAGTACTCGACAGTAACAGAGGACACTACATGTGTACAATCATAAGTACTCGACTATAACAGAGGACACTACATGTGTACGATCATAAGTACTCAACAATAACAGAGGACACGACATGTGTACGATCATAAGTACTTGACAATAATGGGGGACACTACATGTGTACAATCATAAGTACTTGACTGTAACAGAGGACACTACATGTGTACAATCATGAGTACTCGACAATAACAGAGGACACTACATGTGTACGATCATAAGTACTTGACAATAACAGAGGACACTACATGTGTATGATCATAAGTACTCGACTATAACAGAGGACACTACATGTGTACGATCATAAGTACTTGACAATAACAGAGGACACTACATGTGTACGATCATAAGTACTTGACTATAACAGAGGACACTACATGTGTACGATCATAAGTACTTGAAAATAACAGAGGACACTACATGTGTACGATCATAAGTACTCGACTATAACAGAGGACACTACATGTGTACGATCATAAGTACTTGACTATAACAGAAGACACTACATGTGTACGATCATAAGTACTTGACAATAACAGAGGACACTACATGTGTACGATCATAAGTACTCGACTATAACAGAGGACACTACATGTGTACGATCATAAGTACTCGACTATAACAGAGGACACTACATGTGTACGATCATAAGTACTCGACTATAACAGAGGACACTACATGTGTACGATCATAAGTACTCGACTATAACAGAGGACACTACATGTGTATGATCATAAGTACTTGACTGTAACAGAGGACACTACATGTGTACGATCATAAGTACTTGACAATAACAGAGGACACTAAATGTGTACAATCATAAGTACTCGACTATAACAGAGGACAC
Organism: Babylonia areolata; assembly: GCA_011634625.1. Classification (NCBI taxonomy): domain Eukaryota; kingdom Metazoa; phylum Mollusca; class Gastropoda; order Neogastropoda; family Buccinidae; genus Babylonia; species Babylonia areolata. Next base: position 10,938 of record JAAQRG010245025.1, on the reverse strand, counting down.
TACATGTGTACGATCATAAGTACTCGACAATAACAGAGGACACGACATGTGTACGATCATAAGTACTTGACAATAATGGGGGACACTACATGTGTACCATCATAAGTACTTGACTGTAACAGAGGACACTACATGTGTACAATCATGAGTACTCGACAATAACAGAGGACACTACATGTGTACAATCATAAGTACTCGACTATAACAGAGGACACTACATGTGTACGATCATAAGTACTTGACAATAACAGAGGACACTACATGTGTACGATCATAAGTACTTGACTATAACAGAGGACACTACATGTGTACGATCATAAGTACTCGACTATAACAGAGGACACTACATGTGTACGATCATAAGTACTCGACAATAATGGGGGACACTACATGTGTACGATCATAAGTACTTGACTGTAACAGAGGACACTACATGTGTACGATCATAAGTACTTGACAATAACAGAGGACACTAAATGTGTACAATCATGAGTACTCAACAATAACAGAGGACGCTACATGTGTACGATCATAAGTACTTGACTATAACAGAGGACACTACATGTGTACAATCATGAGTACTCGACAATAACAGAGGACACTACATGTGTACGATCGTAAGTACTCGACTATAACAGAGGACACTACATGTGTACGATCGTAAGTACTCGACAATAACAGAAGACACTACATGTGTACGATCATAAGTACTCGACTATAACAGAGGACACTACATGTGTACGATCATAAGTACTCGACTATAACAGAGGACACTACATGTGTACGATCATAAGTACTTGACTATAACAGAAGACACTACATGTGTACGATCATAAGTACTTGACTATAACAGAGGACACTACATGTGTACGATCATAAGTACTTGACTATAACAGCGGACACTACATGTGTACGATCATAAGTACTTGACTATAACAGCGGACACTACATGTGTACGATCATAAGTACTCGACTATAACAGCGGACACTACATGTGTACGATCATAAGTACTTGACAGTAACAGAGGACACTGCATGTGTATGATCATAAGTACTTGACTATAACAGCGGACACTACATGTGTGCGCGTATGTGTGCATTTACATTTGTATGTATCTCTGTGTGTGTACATGTATGTATCTGTGTATGTATATGTGTGTACGTGTATGTGTATCTGTGTGTGTACATGTATGTATCTGTGTGTGTATATGTGTGTACATGTATGTGTATGTGTGTGCACATGTATGTGTGTGTGTGTGTGTACATGTATGTCAAGTCAAGATTTTATTTCATGATGGTAAATTGAATAAGCAACAATTGCTTTTTTACATCAAGCCATCAATGAAAATAATAATAATTAAAGAGAAGGGGAAAAAATGAAAAAAAAATTGAAGAAAAAATTTAGGGGAGAGAGAGAGAGAGAGAGAAACAAGCTATGTGTATCTGTGTGTGTGTGTGTGTGTACATGTATCTATGTGTGTGTGTGTATACATGTATGTATCTGTGTGTGTATCTGTGTGTGTGTGTGTGTGTGTGTGTATACATGTATGTATCTGTGTGTGTATCTGTGTGTGTATATGTGTGTGTGTGTGTGTGAGCAGAAGCTGAATGGAGACCTGCAGGAGGCCCTGGCAGAGCGCGAGGCGCTGAAGACACAGGTCCAGCAGTACATCCTGGAGGTGCGGCGTGTGGAGGACACGCTGGCCACCAAGGTCAGTGCTCATTGCTCACCGCTCATTGCTCACCACTCATTGCTCACCTGTCACTGGGTCTGCTGCAACACCTCACTTCCTGTCAGTGGTACTCCGATCAGGCATCAGCATGGTCTGCAGATCCACCTATTTCAGAGGATTGGGGGGGAACCGCCGACCATGGTTACGGCCTGCGGATCCAGCATTATTTTATGGAGCACCATGTTATTCTCAGTTGGTGTTCTTAAACTGCCTGTTCTTTTTTTGCGTATATATGGTATTCTTAAACAGCTCGTTTTGTTTTTGTGCACTTTCAACAAACATGTGTCAGCACTATCTTTATCAGTATTTTAGGGCTATCATGTCTTCCATTATCCGCCCCCAACATGGCGTTGCCCCTTTACCCCACTAGGACCCGTTGGTACCTGGACCCCTACCACCTTCAGAGGATTGGACTCTGGGGTATTCTGATGCTTCTTAGATACATGTATAGCACCTATCTTCAGTCAGAGACCACACTCAGAGCTTGACAAACACGGCCATTTGCACAACAGGCTGCCAGCCTAGGTAGATTATATAGAGCAGCCATAATCCACAAAGCACCTATCTTCAGTCAGAGACCATACTCTGAGCTTTACACACAGTCATTTGCACAGCAGGCTGACTACCAGGGTAGAGCCAACTGAGAGCTGCCCTCGGGCAGTCATCATTCGTTTCCTGGGGCATTCATTATTCGTTTCCTCGGGCAGTCATTATTCGTTTCTTCGGGCAGTCATCATTCGTTTCCTCGGGCAGTCATCATTCGTTTCCTCAGGCATTCATCATTCGTTTCCTCGGGCATTCATCATTCGTTTCCTCGGGCAGTCATTATTCGTTTCCTCGGGCAGTCATCATTCGTTTCCTCGGGCAGTCAGTCAGGTTCAAAGACATGGGCATGTACATACGTATTCGAGTGGATTTTTCTTTCAGAATTGTAATGGATAATCCTATTGCTGTTTTTGATTCTTTAACATACGCAAAATGCATGCTGAATACAGGATCTCAGTTAATTGTATTGTCCAGTTGACTAGCATGTAGACTAGCACTCAAGGTGTAGAAAATACTGGTGACAGTGGGATTTGATCCGGTGCAAACAGATTCTTGTTTCCAAGACATACACCATACCACTGGGCCATTTTGGTCTTTTTCCCCTTTGGGTTTTTTTTGGGGGGGTTGTTTTGTTTTTACATGAAAAGAAATATAGAACACTATTGTAGCTGTATGCATGTGTGTATTCATGTGTGATTAGAAATAGCTTTGTGTTCAGGTTTGTGCATATATGTGTGTGAGAGAGAGAGAGTGTGTGTGTATGTGTGAGTTTGCATGCATGCACATGTGTAGTATGTATGCGTGTGAGTCAAAATAAACACAACTGTTGAGAGCGCAAAAAAAAAACCCACTAAAACTCCAGCAGCCAAAGGACTTTAAGGTTATTTTGGAGGCTAACTTTTTCACAGCCATAGGCAACTTTTGTTGACTAGACAGTGCACCACCATAGGCGACTGTTGTCAACATTGAGGAGTCATGTTGAGAAGACCGTTTTTCATGTTGTAACAAAGCTGGACAGCTGCAGCCAGTGTCCCACCAGTAGAACAATGACTAACCTTTGCCCCCTGGCTGAGTTTGAAGTGGACAAGTCCATTGTGTCGTTTTGACATGAACCAAAGCCTGTGATTGGAGAGCGCTGTTTCGAAAATATGTGGCACTGGGGAGTGTTTCTCACACAGAAACTTGGTGGAGAAAGAGTTAAACTTCAAGAATTTTTCCTCTGAAGATATTTCTTCATTCACCCTCCTGCCCCCCCACCCCACCTCCCTGGCAGGAACAAGAGCGGTCAGACCTGCTGGAGCAGTACCGCAAGCTGTCGATGGAGGCGGAGCAGTACCAGACCCTGTCACACCAGCTGGAGGGTGAGGGTTCGAACCTACGCCTGGAGATCATGACCAAGGACTCGGAGCTCAGGCGGGCCCACGACAAACTGGACAACCAGGAGCGAGAGATTCAGGAGGTCTGGGATTTTTCTAACCTTGGGGAATGGGAACACACACACACACACACACACACACACACACAGCAGATGCTGGCCCATGACAGAGCAGACAACATGGATGGAGGGATCTAGGAGGTCTGGGGGCTGGAAACGGGAACAGACACATGTGCACACAAACACAGGCACAGGTACTCACAGACATGCTCACACACATACGTACACAGATGTACACATACACACACTCATTCTCATATTTACACACTCATGCACACACTCACACAGAAGCATGCACACTCACACAGAAGCATACACACATGCATGCACACACACACATACATGCATGCACATGCACACATACTTTCAGTAACACACACATTTACCCACACCTGCCCTCAGCAACGCTCACACACACTGACCACAAACACACACACACACATTTGTTGTTTCACACAACAGCACAGACGCAGTAAGTGTACGAGCAGCAGGTGCTGACACTAACCCCTCTGCAACCCTCCCCTCTCCACCCCCATACACACACATCCACAACTTCCCACCCCACACACAACCCTCCACCCCCACCCCCACACACATCCCTCCCCCCCCACAAACATCCCTCACCCCCTACACACACACATCCGCAACTTCCCACCCCACACACAAACCCCCACACACACAGACACTGACACAGACCACACACACACTTTTGTTTGTTAATTGTTGTTCCCCCAACAACATGTACACACAACCTTGCACCCCACCCCCACACACAATCCGCCCCCTGCCCCACCCCTCACACAACCCTCACCCTCACCCCACACCCACACCCACACCCACATCCACAACTTCCCCCCCACACCCCTCACCCCCACCCCCACACAAACCCTCCCCTCACCCCCACCCCCACACAAACCCTCACCCCACCCCCTCCCCCACACATATCCGCAACTTCCCACCCCACACACAGACACTGACACAAACCACGCACACACTTTTGTTTGTTGTTCCCCCAACAGCAAGTCCATACACAGCAGGCCTGCGAGCAGCAGGTGATGACGCTGACGATAACACACACACCCTTACCTGTGTTTGTCGTTCCCTCTACAGCAAGTCCAGACACAGCAGGCCTACGAGCAGCAGGTGATGACGCTGACAATAACACACACACTCTTACCTGTGTTTGTCGTTCCCCCAACAGCAAGTCCACACACAGCAAGCTTACGAGCAGCAGGTGATGACGCTGACGCGGTCGGTGACGACATTGGAGGAGAGCCTGCGTCAGGCGGAGGACGAGCGGGGCGTGGTGCGGGCAGACCTGGTGGCTGCCAAGGAGAATGCTGCACATCTGGACAGCCTGAAGGAACAGTTGCTGAGGAAACAGACAGCCCTGCAGCTGGAGAAGGAGCAGGTGAGAACAGTCGCCCCTCACCCCCCTTCCTCCCTCCTCACCCCCACCCACACACACATACTCACTCACACACACAACCACTTCTTTCTTCCCCACGACTGGTGTGTGAGGCTTTACCTCGTTGAGGAGCTATACGGAGCAGCTGCTGAGGAAGCAGGCAGCCCGGCAGGTGGAGAAGGAGCAGGTGAGAATGGCCGCCCTCTTCCCTCCTCCTTACAGTGTACACACACATGCTGACAAACAACCTCTCCTCTCTTCCCAGTGTGTGTGAGGCCTTTTTGTTGTTGAGGAGCTTTACATACATGTGCATGCACACTACAGGTATGTACACATCTAGTAAAAGACACACATGTGCATGCACACTACAGGTATGTACACCTCTGGTAAAAGACGTACATGTGAGCATGCACACTACAGGTATGTACACCTCTGTTAAAAGACGTACATGTAGGCATGTACACTACAGGTATGTACACCTCTGGTAAAAGACGTACATGTAGGCATGCACACCACAGGTATGTACACCTCTGTTAAAAGACGTACATGTAGGCATGCACACTTCAGGTATGTACACCTCTGGTAAAAGACGTACATGTAGGCATGCACACTTCAGGTATGTACACCTCTGGTAAAAGACGTACATGTAGGCATGCACACAAGTATGTACACATCTGGTAAATGACACGTGCATGCACACTACAGGTATGTGCAGCTCTATATATGTTTATATAGGTTTGGGGGTTTTTTTAATTGTTAAAAAATAACGAATAAACACAGCCTCATGAAATTTGGACACACAATTGTTGAGGTATCAAATAAAGAGATCACAATGTTTCATAACTTTAACTTGTAAAATGCATTCTGTACAGCAGGAGGTAAAAAGTGATATTTTTTTCATGACATAAAATGTGAGGGTGGTATAGAACTCGTTGTACTGCTGTGAAACATGGACAACGTATCGCTGTCACATTCAACAACTTGAGCAGTTTCACCAGAGATGCCTACGAAAGATCCTCGGCATAAAGTGGCAAGACAGGGTCTCCAACCTCCAGGTCCTAGAGAGGAGCATCCAAAGCCTGCTGATCCAGTGCCAGCTATGCTGGACATGACACATTGTCCTCATGACAGACAGCAGGATCCCGAAGATGCTTTTGTATGGCCAGCTGAAGGAAGGCCACCGTGAACGTGAAAGACCCTTCAAGCGCTTTAAGGACACCGTGAAGACAAACCTCAAAGCCTGTGACATAGACATCGCTTCCTGGGAAACTGATGCCCTTGACCACTGTTGCTGGAGGATGCTGTGCTCTAGTGGCATAAAGATGTTTGAAAACAAGAGAACGTTGGCCATTAAGGAGAAGCATGAGTGAAGGAAGCAGGGCTCAACTTCTGGAGACGTTTTCCCTTGCAACACCTGTGGGAAGTGCTGTGCATCCAGAATCGGCCTCTTCTCCCATATGAGGACGCACACCGACAGATAAGCCTGCCTGCCTACTCATCCGTCGGACCGACGGGAGACTCCATCAGGTGAAGTCTGCACTATTCATGAAAAAAGCATTGTTTTCCACAAATCTCACTCTTAGAATCTCATTAGAGTGCAAATGATGAATGAATGGGAGCCTCTCCAAACTGCAAGTGAACTTACTTCAACTCAAGGGGGGGGGGGTCTGTCATGCCTTGTAACTTTTGTCTGTGTGTGCCTTGCCCCATGCAAGGTGGAAGTGTTGGAAAAGAAACATCAATCAAACCCTTCCTCCATTTCAACAGGCAGTGGTTCATTAGCATATTCACCACCAATCACCCTCTCCATTCCAACTGCCTGTCACTCGCCACATCTACTGCCCCTCCCCCTTTCCCTGACACTCACACCAGTTTCACTGTCCAATACACATTGCCCTCCTTCTGATGGACCAAAATAACTCTCCTTTCTCCACCCCTTTCCAAGTCAAAGCCATCCCTTTGATCTTGAAAGCTGAAAGCACAAATTTCTCGTCTCTTTCGAGAATAACGTGTTTGAGCCTGAGAGGCCATTTTCACACGTGCAGTCACTCAGTCCAGGTTCGAATAAAAATAGCTTGAAACCTCTGTGTCAAGCAAAGATTGGCCAGTACCAGTGGTCTGATGTTTTGCTATGCTAATAAGGCAAGACAGGAGACCCATTCAGCATTGTCCATTCCCAGCTGTGGGCTGCATGGAAATTTTTGAAAGTCAGAACGTGTATAGCGGTAATCAGTAGGGAACGCTCTCGCCTGTCATCACTTGATATCAGATAATTAGTAGGGAGTGAGTTAAACAGACAAACACACACACACACACACACACACACACACACACACACCTCAGTCCCCTCCACATATACTTGATTAACCAGAAGCATCCCTGAATGCTCTGTGTGTGTGTGTTACTGGTGGTGTGTATGTGTGTGTTACTGTGGTACATAATACACATATCTATACACATGTGTGTGTGTTTACTGTGTGGTATATAATACACATATCTATACATGTGTGTGTGTGGTTACAGCTGCAGGCGATGGTGGAGGACCTGCGACAGGAGAGCGAGTGCCTGAAGAGCCAGCTGTCCCAGGAGCGCGGCGCTGTCAAGAACCTGGAGGGACTCCTGCAGGCCGGCCGGGAGAAGGAGTTCCAGACACAGATCTCCTCCCAGGAGCGTAACACTGAGATCCAGATGCTCAAGGACCGCCTCTCACTCAACGACAGCAAGATGTCAGTTGTTGGGACAGGGGGGTTGGGGGGATGGTGGATGAGGGGTGGGAAGGGTTGTGGTGGGGGTAGTGTTGGGGTAGGGGGCACAATTTAACATTTGACATACGTTGTTGTTGGCGGGGTTTTTTTGGGAGGGAGAGGTGGGGGGGATGGGGCCAGTATTAAACCTTTGACATTTGTTGTTGTTTTGGGGGGGATGGGGGCAGAATTAAACCTTTGACATTTGTTGTTATTTTTTTCGGGGGATGGGGGCAGAATTAAACCTTTGACATTTGTTGTTGTTTTGGGGGGATGGGGCCCAGGAATTAAACCTTTGACATTTGTTGTTGTTTTCGGGGGGATGGGGGCAGAATTAAACCTTTGACATTTGTTGTTGTTTTCGGGGGGATGGGGGCAGAATTAAACCTTTGACATTTGTTGTTGTTTTCGGGGGGATGGGGCCAGAATTAAACCTTTGACATTTGTTGTTGTTTTGGGGGGGATGGGGGCAGAATTAAACCTTTGACATTTGTTGTTGTTTTCGGGGGATGGGGGCAGAATTAAACCTTTGACATTTGTTTCGGAGATGAGGCCCAGAATTAAACCTTTGACATTTGTTGCTGTTTTTCCGAGGATGGGGCCAGAATTAAACCTTTGACATTTGTTGTTGTTTTCGAGGATAGAGGCAGAATTAAACCTTTGACATTTGTTGTTGTTTTCGGGGGGATGGGGGCAGGGGGGTGATGGTGGGTAGGGGTGGATGGGTGGGGGCAGAATTAAACATTTGATGTTTGTTGCTGTTGGGTTTTTTTTTCTTTTTCTGGGGTGGGGGGGGGGGTTGTTTTTTCACCCTTGTGTAGAAGGTTATATTTTCTCTTTGACGTCACCACCATAGCAGTTCCTTCTTTTGATCGTTTTTTTCCTGTCTCTTGCACAGAAGGTTATTCTCCCTTCAACATTGTCACCATAACAGTTTCTTTTCCCCTTTCGGTACAAGGTTATTCTCCATTCAACATCGTCACCATAACAGTTCTTTTTCCCCTTTGAATACAAGGTTATTCTCCATTCAACATTGTCACCATAACAGTTTCTTTTCCCCTTTGGGTACAAGGTTATTCTCCATTCATCATCGTCACCATAACAGTTCCTTTTCCCTTTTGGGTACAAGGTTATTCTCCCTTCGTCATCGTCACCATAACAGTTCCTTTTCCCTTTTGGGTACAAGGTTATTCTCCCTTCAACATCGTCACCATAACAGTTTCTTTTCCCCTTTGGGTACAAGGTTATTCTCCATTCATCATCGTCACCATAACAGTTCCTTTTCCCCTTTGAATACAAGGTTATTCTCCCTTCAACATCGTCACCATAACAGTTCCTTTTACCCTTTTGGGTACAAGGTTATTCCTTCCCTTCAACATCGTCACCATAACAGTTCCTTTTCCCCTTTGAATACAAGGTTATTCTCCCTTCAACATCGTCACCATAATGGTTCCTTTTCCCCTTTGAATACAAGGTTATTCTCCCTTCAACATCGTCACCATAACAGTTCCTTTTACCCTTTTGGGTACAAGGTTATTCCTTCCCTTCAACATCGTCACCATAACAGTTCCTTTTCCCCTTTGAATACAAGGTTATTCTCCCTTCAACATCGTCACCATAATGGTTCCTTTTCCCCTTTGAATACAAGGTTATTCTCCCTTCAACATCGTCACCATAACAGTTCCTTTTACCCTTTTGGGTACAAGGTTATTCCTTCCCTTCAACATCGTCACCATAACAGTTCCTTTTCCCCTTTGAATACAAGGTTATTCTCCCTTCAACATCGTCACCATAATGGTTCCTTTTCCCCTTTGAATACAAGGTTATTCCTTCCCTTCAACATCGTCACCATAAGAGTTCCTTTTACCCTTTTGGGTACAAGGTTATTCCTTCCCTTCAACATCGTCACCATAACAGTTCCTTTTCCCCTTTGGGTACAAGGTTATTCCTTCCCTTCAACATTATCACCATAACAGTTCCACACTGCACACCACATCAGTTCACAGCAGAATGACAACTTGCGACACATTTGGCTATTGCCAAAAGCTATAACTGAAGCATGTTTTGTGTCAAACACAGTCAGGCCTAAAGCTATAACTGAAGCATGGTTTTGTGTCAAACACAGTCAGGCCTAAAGCTATAACTGAAGCATGGTTTTGTGTCAAACAGTCAGGCCTAAAGCTATAACTAAAGCATGTGTTGTGTCAAACACAGTCAAGCCTAAAGCTATAACTGAAGCATGTTTTGTGTCAAACACAGTCAAGCACAGAGTCGAGAGGTGGCCGCCCTGAGAACTCGTAATATAGAGCTGGAGGGTGACGTGGAACGACTGCGAAGACAGCTTACCAACGAGAGGTTTGAGAGGTGAGTGCCGCTGTCTTTGGTCCGGTGTGTGTGAGTCAGTATGTGTGTTTGTGTGTGTGTGTGTCTATATATGTGTGTGTGTGATTGTTGTGGAAGCTGGTGTGTGTTGTTGAAGCTGTTGTGTGTCTGTGTCTTTTGTAGGAGCTGGTGTGTTTTGGGGTTACGGGAGCTGATATGTGTGTGTGTGTGTGTGTACATTGTGGAGACGAGTATGTATATGTGTGTGTATATATATATGAGTGTGTGTGTGTGTGATAGAGTAGGTGGTAAGGGGCTTTAATTTTCATAAGAGATTTAAAGAATTAAAACATCCTTGCTCACAATGCCAAGTTGTAATAAAGTACACTTGGTGGTAAGGGACTTTAATTTATTGTTTCGATTTAATTTGGATAAAAGAATTGAAACGTTAAAAAGAAATAACTTTGGATTTATTTTGTTGCGGATCTTTATCCTGTCGGCGACACCACTTTCGTAACCGTGGTCCCGAGTGGTATTATTATATAAGGGTCGATACAAAAGAATTACTAATGATTTACTGAATTAAAGGATAGAAAATATCCACGCGCAGGCCAGGGGCATATAGCAGGCCAGTCACAAAAGGGTTTTTCTGTTGTTTTATTACAGTAGTGAGAGATAAAGGTGAAGATAAAGAGAAGAGATAAAGAAAACAGTGCCTGGAATAAGACACAACAAACAAATGTCATTAAG
>JAAQRG010245019.1:0-12314 GCA_011634625.1 Babylonia areolata | reverse complement strand
ATATGCTTTGATTTTGCTGGTACTAATTACATTTGTTGCATCAGATATTTTTGATACGATTTTTTGAAAGATGCTACAGTAGATCTATTTCTAAGATACTCGGGGATTTCATTCCACAGTTTACCACCAGAATAAGTGAGTGAGAGAGAGAGAGAGAGAGAGAGAGAGAGACAGAGACAGAGACAGAGACAGAGACAGAGACAGAGACTGGGTGTGATGAATGACACAGTGGGTGTGACTGTCAGGGTGTGATGAATGACACAGTGGGTGTGACTGTCAGGGTGTGATGAATGACACAGTGGGTGTGGCTGTCAGGGGTGTGATGAATGACACAGTGGGTGTGACTGTCAGGATGTGATGAATGACACAGTGGGTGTGACTGTCAGGGTGTGATGAATGACACAGTGGGTGTGACTGTCAGGGTGTGATGAATGACACAGTGGGTGTGGCTGTCAGGATGTGATGAATGACACAGTGGGTGTGACTGTCAGGGTGTGATGAATGACACAGTGGGTGTGACTGTCAGGGTGTGATGAATGACACAGTGGGTGTGACTGTCAGGGGTGTGATGAATGACACAGTGGGTGTGGCTGTCAGGGTGTGATGAATGACACAGTGGGTGTGGCTGTCAGGGTGTGATGAATGACACAGTGGGTGTGACTGAGGGTGTGATGAATGACACAGTGGGTGTGACTGTCAGGGGTGTGATGAATGACACAGTGGGTGTGACTGAGGGTGTGATGAATGACACAGTGGGTGTGGCTGTCAGGGGTGTGATGAATGACACAGTGGGTGTGACTGTCAGGGGTGTGATTAATGACAGAGTGTGTGTGACTGGGTCAGGGATCTGTATGGATGTACACAGTGGATGTGACTGGGTCAGGGATCTGTATGGATGTACACAGTGGATGTGACTGGGTCAGGGATCTGTATGGATGTACACAGTGGATGTGACTGGGTCACGGATGTGCATGGATGTACACAGTGAATGTGACTGGGTCAGGGATCTGCATGGATGTACACAGTGGATGTGACTGGGTCAGGGATCTGCTTGGATGTACACAGTAAATATGACTGTGTCAGGGATCTGTATATATGTACACAGTGGATGTGGATGTGGATGAATGACACAGTGCGTGTGACTGTCAGGGGTGTGATGAACGAAACAGTGTGTGTGACTGGGTCAAGGATCTGTATGGATGTACACAGTGGATGTGACTGGGTCAGGGATCTGTATGGATGTACACAGTGGATGTAACTGTGTCAGGGATTTGCATGGATGTACACAGTGTGTGTGTGACTGGGTAAGGGATCTGCATGGATGTAAACAGTGACTGTGACTGTGTTAGGGATCTGTATGGATGTATGCAGTGGATGTGACTGTGTCAGGGATCTGTATCGATGTACACAGTGGATGTGATTGAGTCAGGGATCCGTATGGATGTACACAGTGGATGTGACTGTGTCAGGGATCAGCGTGGATGTACACAGTGGATGTGACTAGGTCAGGGATCTGTATGGATGTACACAGTGGATGTGACTAGGTCAGTGATCTGTATGGCTGTACACGATGGATATGACTGGGTCATGGATCTCTATGGATGTAAACAGTTTGTGTGACTGGGTCAGGGATGAGCATGCATGTACACAGTGAATATGACTGGGTCAGGGATCTGCATGGCTGTACACAGCATATGTGACTGGGTCAGGGATCTGCTTGGATGTACACAGTGAATGTGACTGTGTCAGGGATCTGTATATATGTACACAGTGGATGTGACTGGGTTACGGATCTGTATGGATGTACACAGTGGGTGAGACTGTGTCAGGGATCTGCATGGATGTACACAGTGGGTGTGACTGGGTCAGGGATCAGCATGGATGTACATAGTAGGTGTGACTGGGTCAGGGATCTGCATGGATGTACACAGTGGGTGTGACTGGGTCAGGGATCTGCATGGATGAACACAGTGGGTGTGACTGGGTCAGGGATATGCATGGATGTACACAGTGTGTGACTGGGTCAGGGATCTGTATGGGTGTAAACGGTTTGTATGACTGGGTCAGGGATCTGTATGGTGTACACAGTGGGTGTGACTGGGTCAGGGATCTGTATGGATGTACACAGTGGATGTGACTGGGTAAGGGATCTGTATGGGTGTACACAATGGGTGTGACTGGGTCAGGGATCTGCATGGATGTACACAGTGGATGTGACTGGGTCAGGGATCTGCTTGGATGTACACAGTGTGTGTGAATGGGTCAGGGATCTGTATGGATGTACACTGTGGATGTGATTGCGTCAGGGATCTGCTTGGATGTGCACAGTGTGTGTGACTGGGTCAGTGATCTGTATGGATGTAGACAGTGGATGTGACTGTTAGGGATCTGTATGGATGTACACAGTGGATGTGACTGGGTCATGGATCTGTATGGATGTACACTGTGTGTGTGACTGGGTCAGGGATCTGTATGGATGTAGACATTGGATGTGACTGTGTCAGGGATCTGTATGAATGTACACAGTGGATGTGACTGTGTCAGGGATCTGTATGGATGTACAGTTTGTGTGACTGTGTTAGGGATCTGTATGGTGTACACAGTGGGTGTGACTGGGTCAGGGATATGTATGGATGTGCGCAGTGGATGTGACTGGGTCAGGGATCTGTATGGATGTACACAGTGGATGTGACTGGGTCAGGGATCTGTATGGATGTACACAGTGGATGTGACTGTGTTAGGGATCTGTATGGTGTACACAGTGGGTGTGACTGGGTCAGGGATATGTATGGATGTACGCAGTGGATGTGACTGGGTCAGGGATCTGCTTGGATGTACACAGTGTGTGTGAATGGGTCAGGGATCTGTATGGATGTACACTGTGGATGTGATTGCGTCAGGGATCTGCTTGGATGTGCACAGTGTGTGTGACTGGGTCAGTGATCTGTATGGATGTAGACAGTGGATGTGACTGTTAGGGATCTGTATGGATGTACACAGTGGATGTGACTGGGTCATGGATCTGTATGGATGTACACTGTGTGTGTGACTGGGTCAGGGATCTGTATGGATGTAGACATTGGATGTGACTGTGTCAGGGATCTGTATGAATGTACACAGTGGATGTGACTGTGTCAGGGATCTGTATGGATGTACAGTTTGTGTGACTGTGTTAGGGATCTGTATGGTGTACACAGTGGGTGTGACTGGGTCAGGGATCTGTATGGATGTGCGCAGTGGATGTGACTGGGTCAGGGATCTTTATGGATGTACACAGTGGATGTGACTGGGTCAGGGATCTGTATGGATGTACGCAGTGGATGTGACTGTGTTAGGGATCTGTATGGTGTACACAGTGGGTGTGACTGGGTCAGGGATATGTATGGATGTACGCAGTGGATGTGACTGGGTCAGGGATCTGTATGGATGTACACATGTATGGATGACTTGTCGTCGTCGTTGTTTTCGTCGTTTTATCGTTGATGTTATTGACACAGAAACAAACCGACACGTCAGTGTGCGAAGAATATATATTTTATTGAAAACAGATACACAAGTAAGTTGAAAAGGTCCACTGCAGCCAAGCCACCTGTGCTCAGTCATGATGTTTTCCAACACACAAGGCCGGATGATGAACGAGTGGTGTTTGAGCGTCTGATACCAGTCACACTGTTCCAGTAACGGCCGAGATCACTACATCAGTGCAATGTGCATCAGTACATTTACCCCACAAGTACACAAGTACTTTCACTTCAAATGCAAATAGTCCTTCCACTTCTCACCCAGCCTGTCGATGGTATTCTGAAGCCTTTTGGCATTGTCTTCCACGTTGCTATCTATCTATACATCTATATCTATATCTATCTATCTGTCTATCTATCTATCTATCTATCTCTCTCTCTCTCTCTCTCTCTCTCTCTCTCTCTATATATATATATATAGATAGATAGATAGATAGATAGATAGATAGATAGATAGATATAGAGATATAATAATAATAATAATTTCGGGCTGCTTCACCCTGTTTTCGGGAGTTGATCATGATTGATACAGGCACCTGTTTCGTCACCACCGTGACTGCGGCGTTTTTAACGTGCACACCTCATTGCATGCGTGTTCACACGCGCGAACAGTGTTAAGGCACTCGGATGTCTGGTTATGATCCTTGTAACCATGTCAAATCACAACTAAGCCTCTTTTTTATTTTATTTTTTTAAATATTGTAATTGTAAGTGATAAGGTCTGTTTATTATTCATAAACGTGTAAATGCACCAGCAGTCCTGTTTAACTTTGAGTTTATGATTGGTAAGTGATGAGTCACTACTGCAGATCTGTCTATTAATAGTACTAGTACTGCTGTTGCTGCTAGTGCTACTACCACCACCATTACTACCAATAATAATAATAATGATGATGATGATAATCTAAACACCTGAAGTCAGGTCTAGTGGAATTCAAGTATTGAACCTTTCGTTTGCTGATATGAGCTCATGAAACACAGAGACATTAATAATAATAATAATAATAATAATTGTATTTGTGTATTTCTATTTGTGTTTCTTTTTATCACAATAGATTTCTCTGTGTGAAATTCGGGCTGCTCTCCCCAGGGAGAGCGCGTCGCTACACTACAGCGCCACCCATTTTTTGGTATTTTTTCCTGCGTGCAGTTTTTATTTGTTTTTCCTATCGAAGTGGATTTTTCTACAGAATTTTGCTAGGAACAACCCTTTTGTTGCCGTGGGTTCTTTTACGTGCACTAAGTGCATGCTGCACACGGGACCTCGGTTTATCGTTTGATCCGAATGACTAGCGTCCACACCACCACTCAAGGTCTAGTGGAGGGGGAGAAAATATCAGCCGTGATTCGAACCAGCGCGGTCACATTCTCTCGCTTCCTATGCGGACGCGTCACCTCTAGGCCATCACTCCACTAATAATGGTATATATATATATATATATATATATATATATATATATATATATATATATATATATATATATATATATCGCGGGATCTTGTAGTATAATGGAATATAACAGCATCATGTTGGACTTCATCTATAACGTTAATTCACACCAAATCCTGCTAAAATGATTCATAGCATGAAATCATATCAAATCAGGTTGCTTATCTATAACGTTAACTCAGACAAATTCTGTTAATGATTCATAAGAAAAAATCATATCACATCACGTTGCACTTTATCTGCAACACAAATCAGACCAATTCTGTGAATGATTCATAAGAAGAAATCATATCACATCACGTTGCACTTTATCTGCAACACAAATCAGACAAATTCTGTGAATGATTCATAAGAAGAAGTCATATCACATCATGTTTGCAGCAATTTATCTATAATGTTAACTCAGACAAATTCTGTGAATTATTCATAAGAAGAAGTCATATCACATCATGTTTACAGCAATTTATCTATAACGTTAACTCAGACCAATTCTGTTAATGGTTCAAAAGAAGGAATCATACCACATCGTGTTGCACTTTAACTGTAACACAAACCAGACCAATCCTGTGAATGAGCCAAAGAAGGAAGCGACCCAATTCCAGTTTCTGACAGCCCAGGTTCACAGGGTTCGTTTCAGGGCTCATTACTCTTCGCTTCATCCAGTTGCAGCAGTACTCGTAATGTGTAATGGCATGGTGTCACCAGGTTCACAAAATGGAAATCAACAGCTGTGTCGCACAAAATTCTCAGTCGACGTCACATTCATCATGAACATTTTCTGCTGTTTTTCAGTTCACTGACCTACACAGACATGTCTTTAATTTCCCTGACCTACACAGATATGTCTTTCTGTTCTCTGACCTATATATGTGTCTTTCTGTTCACTTACCTACATGGATACGTCTTTCAGTTCCTTGACCTACATAGATATCTTTTTCAGTTCCCTCACCGACACAGATGTCCTTCTATTTCCTGACCAACAAATATGTTGTTTTTTTCTGCTTCCTTTCCTACGTAGATATGTATTTCAGTTCTTTGACCTATAAATGTGTTTTCCTATGCGTGTCTTCTATTTCTGACCTGATTTCTCTTTCTGTTCCTTGACCTACATACGTATGTCTTTCTGTTCCTTGACCTACATACGTATGTCTTTCTGTTCCTTGACCTACACACATATGTATATATAAGTCTTTCAGTTCCCTGACCTACATATGTGTCTTTCTGTTCCTAGACATCTATCTATCTATCTTTCAGTTCCCTGACTTACATACGTCTGTCTTTCTGTTTCTTCACACACACACACACACACACACACACACACACACACACACATATATATATATATATATATCTGTGTGTGTGTGTGTCTTTCAGTTCCCTGACCTACATACGTATGTCTTTCTGTTCCTTGACCTATACATATAAATGTCTTTCACTTCCCTGACATATATATATATATATATATATATATATATATATATATATATATATATATATATATATATATATATATATACAGGTGTTAAGGGCCGAAACACTTGACTGAGGGGGGCTTCTTCTCTGAAGACCTTGCACTGTCCAGCTCTCCCTAGAGTTTCTTATCACTGAGACATGGGTAAGCCACTGATTTTCAGGAACAGTCTGAATGACGTTCGGGAAAGACCGAGTGACACTGGGAAAGACAGACTCTCGGGTTCTGTGGGTTGGCAGCCCACCTTACCCTTAACCAATTGCTTCAAGTTGTTCAAAGAAGAGATGCTCCCAGGATTCACCGAAATGGGGAGAGAATGATGAATCCATCGGCGCCAACAGAATCACGACTGGAAACGGTAAACGGACTACGATTTCAGAACTGATGGAATTCCCACGTGTCTGTGGGCGGAAATTCTCCACTGAGCATGGCATGAAGATCCACAGGACCAAATGCTCAGCAGCGCACTGCACCAGCAGGTAAGGCATCGGAAAACCAAGGACAGGATTCAAACCACAGTGCCAAGGACATCCACACTGATATTTCAGACGAATCATTTGTACAAGATCTTGAAGCCAAACGCCAGAAACTAAACTTGCCATCTGCAAGTGCAAAACGGAATGGGAAGATTTGGACCAGAAAATAGTTCGAAAACTTGATGCGCTGATAGGAAAGAGCACCTTGGAACACAAGTTAGTCACCTACGGAGATAGTGTGTACGCACTCTGTCGGCAGACCTATGGAGTGAAAGAACCAAAGACAAGAACACCTCCTAAAAAATCCAGGCGACAACGAGAAATGGACAACACCCGAAATGTAAAATGAAAGGTCTAGAAAACGATGAAGACAGCTTCAGAAATTGAGAAGTAGGGCCTACAGAAACTTTGGAAAGACCTGCTGTACAAGAAATGTCCTGAAGTCCTTGAGCGGCTCCACAGTGTGATAAGATCAGCATGGAGGAACCTGAAGATCAGCGACCAGTGGATGATAGCTGATGGCGTGTACATCCCGAAAGAGCAGAATTCAAGTACCATCAGCCAGTTCAGACCAATATCGCTTCTGAATGTCACAGGAAAAGTCTTCTTCTCTGCCCTGTCTGCAAGACTGACAAAATACCTTATAGAAAATGAGTACCTGGATGTGTCAGTCCAGAAAGGTGGCATCTCAGGAGCTCCTGGTTGTGTAGAACATGCCACAATGATTTGGGGTGCAATCCAAATAGCAAAGACAGAAAAAAAGAACCTTGACGTGGTATGGCTGGATCTGGCCAATGCGTACGGGTCAGTTCCTCATGAGGTGATCCAACTGGCTCTCGAGATGCACCATGTACTAACAAACATCAGGAAATGCTGAAGAAGTACTTCCATGGCTTCTCAATGTGGTTCACCACCAAATTGGATCAACCTGGAAGTGGGCATAGCCATGGGCTGTGCAGTTTCTCCAATCCTGTTCGTGCTGGCAATGGAAGTGATCTTGAAGGCCTCAATGAAGAGAACGGATCCAACAGACATCGGTAACGGATGCCAGATACCTCCTTTGAAAGCCTCCTTCATGGATGACACAACAGTCCTTTCAACAAAAGAGGATGACACCCGTGAAATATTGAAGCGGCTGAACGAGCTAGTTGCCTCAGCCAGGATGAACTTCACACGAAAGAAATCAAGGAGCCTCTCACTGCGTAAAGGAAAGGTAGCTGAAACGGTCACATTCACTGTAGCCAACCAAGCCATTCCAATGGTGTCAGATGAACCAGTCAAGAGCCTTGGAAGTTGGTATGACAAGTCCCTGAAAGTCACAAAAAGAGGAAAGGAAACCAAGCAGATAGCAGAAGGCCGGCATATCATAGACCAGTGTCGCCTTCCTGGCAAATACAAAGTGTGGTGCCTACAGTCTATGCTGATACCAAAGCTCCTGTGGCCTCTCCTGGTATATGATATCAGCTGTAGCACAGTCGAGTCAACTGAGGAAAAGATCAACAAGTACACGCAAATGGCTTGGTGTCCCACCTGGTCTCACTGATGTGGCACTCTACTGTCGCCAAGCAAAGCTGAGGCGACCTCTGAAGTCCCTTGTCGAAGAATAGAAGGTAGGGAAGGCAAGACTTCTCAGCATGCTCGAAGACTCAGGAGACAGTATTGTGAGATCCAACCAACCCAAGCTGAAGACTGGCAGAAAGTTGAAAGTCTGGGAGGCAGTCAGTGCAGCAAAAGAAAGCTTTAAGACGAAGGAAATAATAGGACACACCCAAACCAACAGACAAGGCCTGGGATTGACAAAGATGGAATGGTGGTCCAAGGCAAGGGGGAAAGCAAAAAGAGACATGATCATACAGGAGATCAAGAAGGAAGAGGAAGATAAAAGAGTCGAGAAGGCAGTCCAGCAAGGCCAGCAGGGGCAATGGGCAACATGGGAAAATGCACTTTAAAGGAGCCTCAGCTGGAGCGACATGTGGAACATGGCCCCTCTGAGGATCAGCTTCTTGCTAAGATCTGTGTACGACCTCCTTCCTTCGAATACAAACTTGGTGAAATGGGGGAAAGCAGATGACCCCGTGTGCCCACTCTGCCATGGCAAACAAACAGTGGAACATGTCCTCAGCTCATGCAAAGCGACGTTGAGCCAAGGACGGTACACACTGAGGCACAGCTAAGTGCTAAAAGAAATTGCACACGTGGTGAGCACTGTCCAATAAGCACCAACCCCACCAGAAGTTCGAGTAAAGTTCCGCTCTGCAGACGGCAATAACGTCTGGCCAGGAGCAGCATCCAAAGTTTCCAAAGCATGGAAACGTGGGCTGCTTGATGGTGCCGAAGATTGGGAATGCACAGCTGACCTACTAGAGGGGAAGAAACACCCGGAAATCATCAGCAAGAGCGGCATGAGACCTGACATAGTACTCCACTACATGACAAAGAAACAAGCGATTCTGATTGAGCTCGCTGTGCCATACAAAAGCAGAATGGAGGAAGCCCACATCTACAAGACCGAGAAGTATGCTAGTCTAACCAGCAGCCTGAGAGAATCTTGCTTCCAAGCCAAAGTTCTCGCCATAGAGATTAGTGCAAGAGGGTTTGTGGTCGCATCTGCCCACAGCCTCATGAAACAGCTGTCGACTTCTGGCAGAGATAATACATGGGCTCTCAAAGCAATGGCAGAAGCAGCAGAAAAGAGTTCCATCCGGATCTAGTCGAGGAGGAATGAAGGATTAAATTTCCCTACTCAAACGAGGCGTACGATGGCTCAGTGGTTAAAATGTCTGCCAGAAAAGGTGACTCAGTCCTGAAGTGGCGACCACCCTGGAAGCGCGGGTTCGAACCTGTTAAGGACCAGGAAAAAAAAGAAAAGGCGGCAATACAAGGGCATCCAGGAGTCATGACCTGGGTGCGGTCCCTTTCGATGTAAGGTGTTAAGGGCCCAAACACTTGACTTAGGGGTCTCATTTGTGTGTGTGTGTGTGTGTGTGTGTGTGTGTGTGTGTTTACTGATCTCTCTTTCGATTCCATGTCCTGCAAATTTCTGTCCATTCCCTGATGTACCTTTGTCTTTCTGTTCCCTTGCCTACATATATTTTTCCACATCCCGACCTTCATAAATTTTTCTATTTCCTTACCTACACGTCTTTCTGTTCCTTGACCCAAATATGTCTTTCTGTTCCTTGACCTAAATATGTCTTTCTGATCCTTGACCTACATACATCTTTCTATTCCCTGACCTGCATTTCTTTCTGTTCCTTGACCCAAATATGTCTTTCTGTTCCTTGGCCTACACACACACACACACATATATATATGTATATATATATATATATATCTATCCTGACTTACACATGCCTGTTTCCTGACCTACATATGTCTTTCTGTTTCCTGACCTACATAGATATAGCTTTCTGTTTCCTGACCTACACAGATATGTCTTTCCGCTTCCAAGACCTACATATATATGTCTCTGTTCCTTGACATACGTAAATATGTCTTTCTGTTTCCTGACCTGCATAGCTATGTCTGTTTCTTGACCTGCATAGATATGTGTTTCTTGACCTGCATAGATATGTCTTTCTGTTTCCTCACCTGCATAGATATGTCTGTTTCTTGGCCTGCATAGATATGTCTTTCTGTTTCCTGACCTGCATATATATGTCTGTTTCTTGACCTGCATAGATATGTCTGTTCTTGACCTGCATAGATATGTCTTTCTGTTTCCTGACCTGCATAGATATGTCTGTTTCTTGACCTGCATAGATATGTCTGTTCTTGACCTGTATAGATATGTCTGTTTCTTGACCTGCATAGATATGTCTTTCTGTTTCCTGACCTGCATAGATATGTCTTTCTGTTTCCTGACCTGCATAGATATGTCTGTTTCTTGACCTGCATAGATATGTCTGTTTCTTGACCTGCATAGATATGTCTTTCTGTTTCCTGACCGACGTATGTCCTTATGTTCCTTGACGTACACATACATATTACAGAAACACAGAGAGAAACAAACCATATATAAAAAGTGTTTAGTTTATAATCAAAACTTAGACATGTTCTGTGACGTTAATATTTTGATTATACATCTCTGATTACATATGGGAAAAGTATGACAAAAAAGCAAGAGAAAATCAGTTTTGCCCCCCACCCCACCCCACCCCACCCTGTGTATGTGTGTGTGTGTGTGTGTGTGTGTGTGTGTGTGTGTGTGTGTGTCTGTGTCTGTGTGATGTTGTTTCAACATATACTGAACTTGTTCTTTTTAGTCGTGGAACTTTTGATGCCTTTTGATAGGGTTTAAACAAACGTTACTTTACACCCTCATTGTACTATATTGTGCACCAAAGAAACGTCACTTTGGAAACAAACAACCCGACAATACGTTTTGTCATCAAACATACACAGTTGAAAACGAAAAAAACAAACACCAAAAACAACCTCTGGGTAATTAAGGAATGAAATTGTGCATGTGAGAAACAGCACCACCTCTCTCCTGTGATCAGAGGTGGGTGAACTCCCGTTGGGTAGCGGGGTGCTGAAAGACATGGGCCTGGTTTTCTGGAGTGTATCCCAGGTTCACCGTGCCCTCCATGCCGTCACCTGGGCTGTAAGTCACGTGGGGGGCATGAGCAGCTTGCCCCGCCCTCTCCCGCTCCAAGTCCTCCAGGGTTCGCTCCCCGAAGTCCTGAGGCCTCAGCTGGTGTGGTTGCAGTTTGTAGGGCCGGCACAACAAGACAAGGGCCTGGGGACACAGACATAGCCACAGAGTGAGGCACAGAGACAGACAGAGAGACAGAGTGAGACACAGAGACAGACAGAGAGAGGTACACAGAGACAGACAGACAGACAGACAGACAGACAGAGAGTGAGACACAAAGACAGACACACACAGAGAAAGGGATAGCTGGTGTGCCTGCAGTTTGTTGGGAAGGCACATCAACACCAGGACCTGGGGGCACAGACATGGAGACACAGAGTGAGATACAGAGACAGACAGACAGACAGACAGTGAGACACAGAGAGTGAGACAGACAGAGAGAGAGGGAGAGAGAGTTAGAGAGGGGGGGGGGGGAGAGACAGAGGCAGAGACAGAGGCCGAACCAGAAGAAAAAAACTGTACACAGAAACACACATCCAGCAGAAAGTAAAACAAAACTGTACACAGAAACACACATCCCACAGAAAGTAAAAGAAAGATGTACACAGAAACACACATCCAACAGAAAGTAAAAGAAAGATGTACACAGAAACACACATCCAGCAGAAAGTAACACAAAACTGTACACAGAAACACACATCCAGCAGAAAGTAAAACAAAACTGTACACAGAAACACACATCCAGCAGAAAGTAAAACAAAACTGTACACAGAAACACACATCCAGCAGAAAGTAAAAC
>JAAQRG010245012.1:0-12253 GCA_011634625.1 Babylonia areolata | reverse complement strand
GAAACTATCAGCACGGGAAAGTAGTGGTCAGTGATACTCAGGAGTAGTCAGCAGTGCTCAGTTAATGGTCAAATCCTGTCAAAAAGTCCTAATACTTAACATCCATCACAAACTAATGCATTCTGAACAATCATATAAAAAAACCCACAATACTTAACATCCATCACAAACTAATGCATTCTGAACAATCATATAAAAAAAACCCATATTTAACAACCATCACAAACTAATGCAATCTGAACAATCATATCAAAAAACCCATAATACTTAACAACCATCACAAACTAATGCAATCTGAACAATCCTATCAAAAAAACCCAAAAATCCTTAACAACCATCACAAACTAATGCAATCTGAACAATCATATCAAAAAACCCATAATACCTAACAACCATGACAAACTAATGCAATCTGAACAATCATATCAAAAAACCCATAATACTTAATTCCAGGCTGACATCTACAAGTATGGAGGCGAGGGGTGCTGACAGACAAGCTGATCGCCCTGTTCCAGTCTATCTGAGAGAGAGGGGAGGTCCCCCAGAATTTCAAGGATGCTTCAATTGTCCACATTTACAAACGGGAGACAAAACATCCTGCGATAACCACCGTGGAATCTCTCTCCTCTGCATCGCCGGCAAGATCTTCGCCCGCATCATACTGAACAGACAGGTTGACCATATTTCCAACACAGTCATCCCTGAAGCACAGTGCGGCTTCCGCTCAGGCAGGGGAACATGTGACATGGTGTTTGCCGTACGCCAGATGCAAGAGAAGTGCCGTGAACAGAACAAGGAGCTCCACATGGTCTTTGTAGACTTAAGACCTTCGACACGGCCGTGAACCGGCGTGGTCTGTGGAAGACCCTCCTAAAGTTCGGCTGCCCAGAGAGCCTAATCCAGCTGATTGCGTCATTCCATGATGGCATGCAGGCGCAAGTACGGGAAAATACTGACATACCGGATCCCGGTTCCCTGTGTTAAATGGAGTGAAGCAGGACTGCGTCCCGGCACCCACACTGTTCTCCATTCTCTTCTCTGCCATGCTGATTGACGCTTTCCAAGACTGTGACCGGGGCATCTATATTCAGTTTCGCACAGATGGCAAACTTTTCAACTGCGGCGACTCCACGCCAGGTCCAGGGTGTTTGACTGAGGCACTGTTGAGAGAGTTCCTCTTCGCTGATGACTGCGAAAGCCTGCTGATCCAGTGCGGCCAGCTACGCTGGACAGGACACGTTGTCCGCATGACAGACAGCAGGATCCCGAAGATGCTTTTGTATGGTCAGCTGAAGGAAGGCCACCACGAACTTGCCGGAACTGCCGGCTCAGACCCTGCAAGCACTTCAAGGACACCTTGAAGACAAACTTCAAAGTCTGTTACATAGACATCGCTTCCTGGGAAACTGATGCCCTTGTGACCGCTCTCGCTGGAGGATGCTGTGCTCTAGTGGCGGCATAAAGACGTTTGAAAACAAGCCAAGAACGCTGGCCGGCCATTAAGGAGAAGCACCAGAGCGAAGGAAGCAGCCGGGCTCAACTTCTGGAGAAGTTTTCCCTTGCAACACTTGTGGGAAGTGCTGCGCATCCAGAACTGAATCGGCCTCTAGTTCTCCCATATGAGGACACACTGACACCGACAGATAAGCCTGCCTGCCAACTCATCCGTCGGTCCGACGGGAGACTCCATTGGGGGCGTATATATATAGATAGATAGAGAGAGAGAGAGAGAGAGAGAGAGAGAGAGAGAGAGAGAGATGAATATACTACTGATATACACACATATATGTGTGTGTGTGTCAGTGTGTGAAGAATGAATAAATAAATAAATACTTTGTAAACAGGGCTGCTACGGCACCATTCCTGGAAGAACGATGCTATTCCCCCCGGTGGTCAGCTGACGGGCCTGCACACCGAATGCCTTCATCCGCTGAGTCAGAAGTATTTATGTGTTTTCCGGTAAGGTTCACCCGATCGTCGGTGGAATACCCACTGCTTTCCTGGGAACAATACCCCAAAGTTACCAATTAAGTGCAACAGACTTTTCAGCCTATGAAATGGGGATCCTGAACTTCACACACACTGACTGGACACTGACACAAATACACATGAATACAACTGAAAATAAAATTATACGCTGCACAGAACCATACATCATACACACCAGCAAATGGGAGAGATAATGTGAAAGTGTACAAGCCTGACCAAAACCCCAAAGGAACGACAACAAAATTTGTCAACTGGTGGTAGAAGTTTTGAAGTAGCAGTGGTAATGAATAGGCTACTTAGCACTCTATCCAGAAAACTGCGCTCTGGGTGCTGTTACAAAACATACGATATCAAAAGAAGCACGTTTGCATTGCATATTTCATCAGTGAGCAGGAACGATAACAAGTCGAAACGTTTTTTGTCCTGTTTTAGCAATGACGCGAACTGAATTTCGTTTGGTCGGACTTCAGACACACGTGTGCATGAATCAGACGTCATTCAAAGTTGACTCACTGAACTTGCAACGAAGGGAAGTAAACGTAGCAGAAGTCGACGAAAAGGTTCACTCGTCTGCCAAAGGTACAATATTAACCAATGAGGTTTCGGCTCGAATTCCGTGCGGTGTTGATATTGTGAAAGATCGTCGTTTTCCGCAGTGCTGCTGCTTGTTTGCTGCATTTAATCTTACTGAAAATCTGGTAAATTATTAAGTCTATTTACATTTTACAAATCAAAATGAGCGGCATAATGGCAAAGCTGTTCGGTGGTGGGAAGAAAGGTAAAGCTCCCACTCCACAAGAAGGAATCCAGAGGTTACGCGAAGTGGAAGAGATGTTGATGAAGAAATCGGACTTCCTTGAGAAGAAAATCGAAACAGAACTCCAAACAGCAAAAAAATATGGCACAAAGAACAAGAGATGTAAGTACACTTTAGTTCGTTAACATGAATAATCATTACTCATACGTATTTTGAGCAAATGAATTATGAGATCTCTAACTAGTTTGAAAATAAGGTCACGCCCAACACAGTACCCACAGTTCCGCGATAGCTCGGCTAATTTCATTATTATCACATATTATTATATATATACTGTATAGTGTTTATACTATAGATTTGCAGTATATATGTATTACAGGCCTCATATGAGTCTTTTGCCTAGCATGTAGGTTTATTTGATGAAGTGTCAGTTTGTTGAGGTATCCCACCAGCCACAAATTTTGGCTTGCTTCTATTTATGAACTTAAGTGCAGAAATGAAAATAAGTTTGGAAGCAATTTTATAAACACAGTGTTTATAGTGTCTGTCAGTTTCATTTTTGGAGATAAAAAATGTTTCTGCAGTTACAGTAGTGCTTCATAACAATTGGTTTCATAACAATCAGCTATTCACTTGAATAAGCCATTATAACCTGAACCCCCTTCGTGTGTATGCGCACGCAGAAGATCAAATACGCACATTAAAGATCCTGTAACCTATGTCAGTGTTCGGTGGGTTATGGAGACAAGAAAATACCCAGCATGCATGAACCAAGACAGAGTCATCGGCAAGTCAGTGTTGGTCGTGCAATGGAAAGAAGAAGAAGAACTGCTCCCTCTATTCATGCTCTTGGCTCAGCTAAGTTTTTTGATATCTTTTTGTCAAGATCTTACTGCTACCATTGATCATATAACACAACCTGTCCCTTTACCCACACTGACTGAAATATGTGCCAAATAAAAAAAAAAATAATGTGGAGGATTGGGGCTCTGTCAGTCAGGGTATATTCCCGAGGAATGCTAAAGCAGCACTGGCTCAATCTGGATGTTACAGTTGTACAAAATGAATACTTAAGTACATGGTAGTGGATGTGTTAGAGAAGTGATGTGTGTGTGGGAGGTGGGTGGGTGGAGAGGGGTTGAGGGAATAGAGCAAAAAAGGCATATTCTTCTGAAGATTTGTATGTAAGCAGCAGAATCATTTCTAGTATGGTGGCAGGACTGACTGGACTGTAATGATGTAAGGTTTTTAGTAGTTATAGTTTCCTCAGCCAAATGAAGCTGTGGGAGTCAAATATCAAGTGGCAAGACTTTCGTAAAATGTCATGTGATTTCTGGGTATGCTTTGTAAATGTTAGGTACATTGATCGTAAAACCCAACGAATTTGTAGAGTTCCTATTCGATTTGGAAATGAGTTCCGAGGCGTCTTTGTTCTGGGATGAATTGGTCACCTTCGTAAGTTAATGTGAATTTATTTCATTTTGTTTCAGCCGCGTTGCAGGCATTGAAGCGCAAGAAGCGTTTTGAGAAGCAGCTGCAGCAGATTGATGGAACACTGTCCACCATCGAGTTCCAGCGAGAAGCTTTGGAGAATGCCTCCACCAATACTGAGGTGCTCAAAGTCATGGGCGTTGCTGCTAAAGCCCTGAAGGAGACTCACAACAATCTGTGAGTGTGTGTGTCTGTGTGCTTATTTTTCATTTCGTGTGTGTGTGAGAGAGAGAGAGAGAGAGAGAGACCTTTATCACCACCGACCAAGTGTAGGAAAAAGATTCAAATACAGTGTTATTTGTACTTTGTAGGATCTCTCAATGATATTAGTAAGATATTCATACAAAATGCATGTATACAATCTGTGTCAGACTGACTCTAAACATAGAATTAATTCTGCTTAGAAAAGAAGACCATACAAGAACAGATGAAATCTTTGATTTGATCAAATATTTTGTTTATGAATTTTTTAAATGCAAGTTGAATAAAATGCAACGAAGCATAGATAATTTTCAAAATGCCCTGAACAATAAGTAGGAAGTGGAAAACATGGAAAACTTAGATTCTTGTAGGTACAGACAGCCTCACCTGCTACTCTGAAGATGAGACTGAAAAACGGAAGTTTTCCCTACTTTCCCCAAGCCTGTAACTTGACTGATGTTTAGGAAATAGAGATATGCTTTATATGGAAATATAGTCGAATTTCTTCTCTTTACAGTGCTGCTTTTGTTTTTCTTCTAGTTCTATGGTTTGTCTTTGTTGAATAAACTAATTAAAATTTAAATCCATTTATAATTATTCTTGTGTTTGCATTAAAAATTGATTGAAGAATAATAGATTTGATCACTGTACGCTTGTGTCATTGCAGTGATGTGGACAAGGTACACGACCTTATGGACGAAGTTGCGGAGCAACAGGAGATAGCCAATGAAATTGGGGAGGCCATATCCAACCCCGTTGGCTTTGGTCAGGAGGTGGACGATGTGAGTTGAAATGAAAGAAGAGAAGATGCATGTTTCTCTGCTCTCTTTGGATATGCTTGGTGTTGTGTGGACACCAAACTCATTCAGCTGGCTGTTTTGACCAGTATTATAGTATACTATAAATAGTTGCTAACTGTGGTATAGTCATGAATAATAATAGAGCATATTATTTTGGGAATACAAGAGCAGCAGATCTTTGGTGTTGTCCTACATGCCAGTGGGCATAATTGGCAGTAAGTAAAGTAAGTTTTATTTTGGGAATGACATCGAAAGCTAAGCCTGGAAAGGTTTTCTCAAACAGTTGTATGTGTCACTTCACAAACCGCATTGCCCTTGGTCTGTTCTCTCTTTCTCTGTTTGTCTTCTCTCCTTTTTTTCTGTTTTTCATGAAATATTTTGTTCCATGAATCAGAAAAACAGCTCACAAACGTCACACTAGGGGGAGTGAGAATAGGCTCAGAAAGGCAGATTCGGACAGAGCAGACAAGTGAGCAGATGATGCAACATGTGAAGGTAAAAAGGTAAAAGTAAAAGTAGTTCCAGTGATGACACCAGGACTTAAATATTGACCAGTTGAAGGTGCAAACAAAGCCATCGTAGAGACAGCAGTTGACCCATCAATGGTCAACTTCTTGTTTGTCATTTTGCTGAGCATCTTATAATATGTTGCACCTTATTTGTTGTAAAAAATCAGAAATTGGTTTTAGAGGATATGCCATGCAGTCTGTACTCCGATACTGCCTTGCAGTCTGAAATTAGAATATGGTACTGACTGTGATGTGATGGATGGCAGGATGAACTGTTAGCGGAGCTGGAAGAGATGGAGGAAGAGGAACTGAACCGCCAACTGCTGGATGTCGGTGGATCTGTGACAGATGAACTGCCTGCCGTTCCCTCTGCAGAACCCTCCAGGCCTGAACCCCGTGTTGGTAAGTCACAGTATGTGTGTGTGTGTGTGTGTGTGTGTGAGAGAGAGAGAGAGAGAGAGTGTGTGTGTGTGTGTAGATATTTGCATGCATTTGTATGTCTCGTACAAATTTTGTGTTGCATGGAAACCATTTTATGACTTTGAAACATTGAATACCATGTTGATGCCTTTCTTCTCATTTCTGCATGTTTCATGTATGATCTTCCTTCACTGATGAGAGCATAAGTTTCTTTCATTTTACCAGCCACAAGCACAGCGTTGCTGAAGAATGTGTGTGTGTGTGTGTATTTGAAGAGCATGAAATTCCATTATGTCAGGGAAATGTACATTGCCTTTATTTACAACTTGGAAGGTGTTCTATCTTATGCTTCAGCAAATATTGGCACCCAGCACTTTCAAGTCTGGCCTTAAGCCTGCCCCTCTCCAAAATAACTCCTCTTTCCATCTGAAATTTTTTAGCCTTCTATCAGTGCATATTTTTTTAGTTTTGTCCCTTATCCCTTTGATTCGGAGATATGCATGCATGTTAATGTCTGGCGTGAACACTTTGTCTCCACACAATTCTGTGCTGTATAAATACATTTTTTTTATTAATTATTAATCATTTATTATTATCATTATTATTATTATTTATTATTATTGTAATGATGATGATGAATGTTTGACTGTACCCATTGTCTTTCATCAGCGCAAAAAGATGACGACGATGAGATGAAGGAGCTGGCGGCCTGGGCATCCTAAGACCAGCATGATTGTTGGCGTCTCCCACTGTGTGTGAAGATCAACCCATGGGTGCCGCGGCTGCTGAGGCTTCAGGGCTGGGGGAGTTAGGATAGACAGAAGAATAGACAGAAGTGCCAGCGTCTTCCTGTTCGTCCAATAGGGGTGGAGGGGGTTTGGGGGGGACATAACTCCATCATAGTCTGTTCCACAAGTTGAGGGGACAGTGTGAAAAGGTATGCTTTTTTCTGTTGTTTTGTTTTGTTTTTTGCCTGTGTGTTTTAAATTCTGATTGATTGGTCTCTTGTCAAGATGATGTTTGGTTTTCAGAGATTATCAGTTTGAAATGTGGTGTTTGATCGGGCTCTTGTCAAGATGTTTCAGAGATTATCTGTCTTAAATTGGTTGTTGTTTAAAAGGGGATAAGGCAGGATATTCCATTATGTTTTAAGATCAGGACTGTGAGCAAAATTATACTAATTTTATTGTTACTATATTAATGTCTACATTGCTGCATATGTATTCAGCAGAGTGTAGAAGAGAACAGCCTGTGCCGGCGCAAGAGTTAAGTATCAGAAGAGGAAAAAAGCCACCACCATCTGTGACTTGTTTTGTGTACCAGTGACGAAGATAAGGGGAGTGGTCAGTTGGACGGGGGGATTACTTTGGTTGCCACTATCTCAACAAAACAGGAAACCAGCCTGTGCTTTGTCGACACATTTATTTGTACATTCATGTGTGTACATGCATACATGTATCTGCATGTGCAGGCACATAACAGCACACACATACACCAGCTCATTCTTCTTTCTCTTTGCACATTAAAGAAGGAAATAACGTCTGTGCCTGTTATAGATCAGACTTGTCAGCTCCTGTCCATACTAACTCGGTTTCCCTCAAATGTGCCCCTGGCTGCTTCGTTTGTAGTCTGTCAGCTGATGTGCTTTCAAGTTGATTGTCCATGCTTTTTTTTTTAATAATTTTTTTATTATTATATAATTCTTGTCCAGTCTTTGCTTGACTGACATATATTACCATCATGTTGGGGTCGTGTTTTCAGTTATGCTCTGCCCTCATCTTCCTGTCGTTCATTGAGCTTGTGTGACTGGTGTGCATAAAATGATGTCCTTGTTGTGGATCAGTTCCTGTTGAAAAAGAAAAAGCTCTTCAAGTCACCTAAAGTAACAGCAGACATTCAGCTTTGTCATAGAACTACACAGTGTGTCCTGTTTGGCTGTGGTGTGTACTGCACAGGATCAGTGGGCTTTACTGGTGTGGTTGTCGGGTAACATGTTGCACTCTCACATGTTACACTCTCAGCATCAATAGAAAACAAGGTAGGCATACACCATTATGTGAGACCGAAGGTGGGTGAGGTATTGGACAGAGTTTGGTTTGTGGCTGTGCCTTTGTAAGAGGTACACAGCTCAGTGAAGGCCCTGCCTGTCATTCAGGGACAGGAATATTTGAGCTTTTCCCTTATATTTAAGATTCTTTGTACCTCGTAGGTTAATGTGAACATCAAGGGGTATAGAATAAGTCATTACAAGTGTTGCCTTTTTTTTTTTAATGAATGGAGCTGAAGGAAAAGTAAAGGAAAAGGTAAAAGTAAATGATCAGGTACATACTGTTATTATATTAAAAATAATACATGTAGAATGAAAGGATTGCGGTGTTCAAGAATACAGAAGGAAGTAAAAGGTGTAAGTGGAATGAAAGTTTCAGCTGTGGTAAACTTTGGTTATGTGTTGGAACAAAGTTGAACAGACTTGAGAACAAAAATGTGAACTTGTGATCAGATATTGTACTCAGCACAGTTTGCTATTTGCACTTCTTTTTCTGAGAAACAAAGAGGAATTTGTTTACAGGAATCATCTTAGGTTTTTGTGAGAAATTTTTTACAGTTTTTTTTTTTTTTTATTGTTTGCATTTTAGTCACCATACTGTTGTTGAAATCAGCTTAGAAAAACAAAACAGTAATCTGATCCTTCAGGTGGTATAAGTTTTGATTGAAGGTTGATTCAAGTTCCTTAAGCAATTGGGGATAATTTTGCAGTTCAAATTCAGCATACGAAAAAGAAAGGGGAAACAAACAAACAAAAAAAGAACTATGGTTCAGTCTTTCCTGCATGAGATGAACCGATCTTTCCTTGTGAGCAAATGTATAGTTTGACCCTACACAGTTCAACTCGTGTCACAGCTTTCTGTGTTCTTGTTCCAAGTCCAACCAGATCCCAAAGGTGCTTTTATTCATTTATTTAGTTTATTCATTTATTACTTTTTATGTCCATGATACATGTGCTAGCAGTTTGTGATGTAAAAAAGAGCAGTCAGTTGATATACATTTCTTTTGGGCTTTTTCCTCTGTTCTTTTTCCAGTGAGACTGTTCCAGATAAGTTTCAGGCTTTACTTACTGATTCTGGTCCAGCACTCAGATTGTTACAGTGCTGCAGGGTTGGGGGCATGGGGGGAGGAATGGGGGGTTCAGGATTGTTCAGTATTCACAACAGCCAGCTGAAGTTGTTCACTTTCTTGTGAAAGTGAGCAGTACAGTGTGGTGTGGAACTAAATGCTTATCATACGTTCACATCTAGTCTTTGTCATGAGCTTTTTCAAAGCTTCATGTATGTTCTGTGTTGATTTTTTTCAAGAGGAGTTTGGGGTTGGGGGTGTTAATTCAAATGTAAGGTAAGGGTATTTATTTAAAAAAAGAAAAAGAAAAAAGCCTTGTTAGTATTTTTATTCTAAAACATCTTGTTCATATTTCAAGTCTGGATTGCATTGAAGCTGGACTGATCCTGTAGAAAATCAGACGCGGGTATAGAGTTGTTACCAGTTTTCAAACATGGTAGGAAACCAGCTGCTTGTAATTGAATGTGCGTTTCAGTTGATACCAGTGCAAAAATATTGATTTTCCTCCAGATTTGTGACGTCAGTAAATTAAGCCACACAGGTTGGTCTAGGTGATGGACTGTTGGTTCTGTCATATGTATTGTATAATGCTTCATTTACCCAGCACATTTCTTTAGCTTTGTGTGTGTGCGTGTGTGTGTGTGTATGTGAAATGTCTGATAAGGTACAAGATCATACGTCTGTGACAAATGTTATCCACTGGGGTCTTCTTTGCAACAACCTATAACTAAACAAGCAATGAATGTTGTGAATGATGCTTTTAAATGCCAACATTCTTGACCTCAAGATCATGCATGAATGATTGCTAGAAAAGCAGGGAATGTTAGTTGAAGGAAAATCAGTCTTCTTGCCGAAAGTGCTGGTGCCATCGTTCTGCAGGAACCATTGCCCCTTATGTTCTGCAACAGATGTTCAGGAATAGTTAGCTTGAGTGTGGAATTTGGTTGATCCTGTGCAGTGATTTATCACTGATTGTTACAGCAGAAATGTGCCCCCCATGCCTTTCACAAGCTTAACATAAACATGTTGTTTGGTAGAATTATCATCTTTGTTGACTTTTGTTTTCAATTACAGAGAAGAAAAAAATGCAACATGCTTGATCTTCAATTGTACAGAATGTGAAATAACTGTGTGTGTTATCATGTATAACTTATCAGTTGGTTTTTATTTTTTCATTCTTATTTCTTTTTTTTTCTTTTTTTCCCTTTTTTCCTGTGATGATGTCATGCATTATTTTCCAAAATTTTCTTAAACTTCAATAGACTCATGATTGATATTGTAAATACAAACATTTTACCATCATTCATTTGTGTTTCATGTGTGACTGTGTTTTATGAGTGTGTTTCTGAGACATGTATTAAAATTTTGTGAAATGTATTTAGTAAAAAGCACATTTGTGACAAAACTGATTCCAGAACAGCAAAAGCGTGTGAAATTCAAGACACTCTGCTTCCTTTAACTGATATGACAATCTCAAATGCTCCAGTGCTGAAGTGCAAAATGGACCAGTGCGTACACACTCACACATGTACACACATGCATTCATGTTCAGAAGACAAATGACCTTTCTTTTTTTTAATTGACAAACATGAACCCTCAAAGTTTCATAAAGATTAAAAAAAAATCATGACTTGAAGCATGACAATTGACCACTTCCCCCCAAAAAAAAAAAAATCTAGAAATGCATGTGAATAAAGGGAAAAAAGAAAATAAAAGAGAACAGCATTCATTCATTCAGCAGATTCCATTATGGGATTGGTTTGTGGAGAAAATGTTGAGGAGGCTGGGAGGGACCCCAGGTCAACAGTGGAAGAAGTCACGTGATGCAAACACAAAGAAAAACTGATGGGGTTGAAGTAGGAAGGACACAAGAGTCTAAGAGTTTGCCAAATTTAAGAAAATTCTATCCTGTGCTCCTGACATAGTTCTTGAATTTAGTATCAATTTATGAGAAAGACCTTGACAACCCTTGTCCTTGACCTTGAGAAAGACCTTGTCAAAGTTAATGGGGGCATACTTTGCTGGAGACAGACCCATTAACCCTGGTCTCTGTCTTCTGTTTGTGGGCTGCAACTCATGCATTCACTCCTGTCTAAGAATGCGCTTTCCTTGTAAATCCTTGACTGTTGTTACCCCACCATGTAAGTAGTTCTCCATTATTGGGGGTGTGCATGCTGGGTATGTTCTTGTTTCCAGAACTCAAGAAATGCTGATATGGACTACAGGATCTTAAACATTTGTATATGATCTACATTCATGTACACACGAAGGGGGTTGGACATTAGCAGGTCTGCATATGCAGACCTGAAAAATAGGAAAAAATCTCCACCCTTCACCCACCAGGTTCACCGAAAACGTAGATCGAATTTAGAGCTCTAACCATTCAAACAGCACACCCACTGAACCCAGGTGAAAATTTATGGGTGGCATACTTTACTAGAGACAGACGTGTTGAGCCAGGAAGCCTGCAGATTGACATATCAACCCAAGTAAGTTTACAGGTGCACAGGTGAAAGGTAATTGGTTGCATGCATCCTTCAGGTGTTTTTCATTCTGTCTGCCCATTTTTACTTTCAAACAAGTATTTAAAAAATGAGAAACGATATACACATGGAGATCTTCCATAAGTTTTTCCTTTCTCTTTTATTTTTATTTTTTCTTAATTGATCGAACAAAAAAGATTTTTTCCCCTGTTTTTTTAGCAAGGACAAAACCAAGCCTACAAACTGAAGGATACTGCAGAGATAAAAGACGAAAAAAAGAAAGAAAAGCTAGATGTGAAGAATAACAGTATTAATATTCAAAGCATTCAGACAACACACAACACATGAACTTTACAAATGTGCATCAGAATTAACCACAGAAACTGGAAATGTAGTAAGAAAATATAGGAAAGGAGACATATGCATAGGTAAAAGGTTTAGATACATCAACTCATTCATCACAATCATTTACAACAAAATCTAAATCAT
>JAAQRG010245000.1:5000-12315 GCA_011634625.1 Babylonia areolata | reverse complement strand
CTGATATGAGAGGTCATCGTCATCATCCCGATCATCATTCCCCACCAACAAAATACGGAAAACTAAATGTCCCTCCTCAAACTCTGACTCGGAGACACTAACATAAGAAAGAAAAGTAAAGAAGAAAAAAAAAAAGAGGAAAAGACAGAAAAGTAACCGATGGATGTCTGTTTCAAGACGAGACAAGACAAGACAAGACAAGACAAGGAACCCCCTTAAGGACATGAAAATGTCACATATTTCATGTAACTAATACAAATATTAAGGTATTGTGCTCGATTTTTTTTTTCAACAATGGCCACACCAACCAACTGTCAGGGTAAGACATAACATTTTTTTTTTCAAGGAAGAAAAGATAAAAAATAAAAATGTAACATAACAGTTCACTGAGAAGATAGGTCTGACAGAAAATTAACTGATGATGTCCTGTTTCAGTTCACTGATAAGAGGTGGGACAGAAAATTAACTGATGATGTCCTGTTTCAGTTCACTGATAAGATAGGTCGGACAGAAAAGTAACTATTGGATGTCCTGTTTCAGTTCACTGATCAGAGAGGTGGGACAGAAAATTAACTGATGATGTCCTGTTTCAGTTCACTGATCAGAGATGTGGGACAGAAAATTAACTGATGATGTCCTGTTTCAGTTCACTGATAAGAGATGTGGGACAGAAAATTAACTGATGATGTCCTGTTTCAGTTCACTGATTAGAGAGGTCGGACAGAAAATTAACTGATGGATGTCCTGTTTCAGTTCACTGATAAGAGGTGGGACAGACAAGTTACTAATGGATGTCCTGTTTCAGTTCTTTGATAAGAGAGGTCGGACAGAAAATTAACTGATGATGTCCTGTTTCAGTTCACTGATTAGAGAGGTCGGACAGAAAATTAACTGATGATGTCCTGTTTCAGTTCACTGATCAGAGAGGTGGGACAGAAAATTAACTGATGATGTCCTGTTTCAGTTCACTGATAAGAGAGGTGGGACAGAAAAGTAACTATTGGATGTCCTGTTTCAGTTCACTGATAAGAGATGTGGGACAGAAAATTAACTGATGGATGTCCTGTTTCAGTTCACTGATCAGAGAGGTGGGACAGAAAATTAACTGATGGATGTCCTGTTTCAGTTCACTGATAAGATAGGTGGGACAGAAAAGTTACCGATGATGTCCTGTTTCAGTTCACTGATCAGAGAGGTGGGACAGAAAAGTAACTGATGATGTCCTGTTTCAGTTCACTGATCAGCGAGGTGGGACAGAAAATTAACTGATGGATGTCCTGTTTCAGTTCACTGATAAGAGAGGTGGGACAGAAAAGTAACTGATGATGTCCTGTTTCAGTTCACTGATAGAGAGTGGGACAGAATAGTTACTGATGATGTCCTGTTTCAGTTCTTTGATAAGAGAGGTCGGACAGAAAAGTAACTGATGATGTCCTGTTTCAGTTCACTGATAGAGAGTGGGACAGAATAGTTACTGATGATGTCCTGTTTCAGTTCACTGATAAGATAGGTCGGACAGAAAAGTAACTATTGGATGTCCTGTTTCAGTTCACTGATAAGAGAGGTGGGACAGAAAATTAACTAATGATGTCCTGTTTCAGTTCACTGATAAGATAGGTCGGACAGAAAAGTAACTGATGATGTCCTGTTTCAGTTCACTGATAAGAGAGGTGGGACAGAAAAGTAACTAATGATGTCCTGTTTCAGTTCACTGATCAGAGATGTGGGACAGAAAAGTAACTGATGGATGTCCTGTTTCAGTTCACTGATAAGAGAGGTGGGACAGAAAAGTAACTATTGGATGTCCTGTTTCAGTTCACTGATAAGAGAGGTCGGACAGAAAAGTAACTGATGATGTCCTGTTTCAGTTCACTGATCAGAGAGGTGGGATAGAAAAGTTACTGATGGATGTCCTGTTTCAGTTCACTGATAAGATAGGTCGGACAGAAAAGTAACTATTGGATGTCCTGTTTCAGTTCACTGATAAGAGAGGTGGGACAGAAAATTAACTAATGATGTCCTGTTTCAGTTCACTGATAAGATAGGTCGGACAGAAAAGTAACTGATGATGTCCTGTTTCAGTTCACTGATAAGAGAGGTGGGACAGAAAAGTAACTAATGATGTCCTGTTTCAGTTCACTGATCAGAGAGGTGGGGCAGAAAAGTAACTGATGGATGTCCTGTTTCAGTTCACTGATAAGAGAGGTGGGACAGAAAAGTAACTATTGGATGTTCTGTTTCAGTTCACTGATAAGAGATGTGGGACAGAAAATTAACTGATGATGTCCTGTTTCAGTTCACTGATAAGAGAGGTGGGACAGAAAATTAACTGATGATGTCCTGTTTCAGTTCACTGATCAGAGAGGTGGGACAGAAAAGTTACTGATGATGTCCTGTTTCAGTTCTTTGATAAGAGAGGTGGGACAGAAAAGTAACTGATGGATGTCCTGTTTCAGTTCACTGATAAGAGAGGTGGGGCAGAAAAGTAACTGATGATGTCCTGTTTCAGTTCACTGATAAGATAGGTCGGACAGCTCCCTGGAGTCGTCGGAGAAGTTGTGGAGCGACCTCTCCAGCTTCTTCATGGCCACGTCGTATTTGCTGCTGGCGTCCAGCACGCGACCGGAAACGTAGGCCATGCTGGCGTCGTCATACTGCTTCCGGTCCTCCTGGTAGCTACGCAACGCGGCGGCACGGTTGAACTCCGAGTTGAGGTAGGTCTGGGCGTAGGGGACCGGCTGGTAGTCCATCCATGAGGCTGGGAAATTCCTGGGGTCGTCTCTCCCTGCTGGTCCTCGGGCAAGCCTGGGATCGAGGACGTCTTCGCCCTCAGTGCGGCGGATGATGGCGGAGGAGGAGGAGGAGGAGGGGAGTTCGGGGTCGGAGAGGGGCGGGGGGAGGGTGTCCGGGTCCGGGTCGGGAGGCGGGGCGCGGGACCTGTCCTTCATGCGCTTCACGTTCTCCCGGTTCCGGTCGGCACAGCAGGGGCAGGCCAGGGGAGCGAACCCGTGGCTGACCGGAAGCACCTGGCCGTACCTGGAGAAGTGCAGGTAGTCGGCCACCACCTGCTCCACGTTGTCGTGGTAACGGTTGCTGGGGGTCACCTGCGCATGACACACGCACACACACACACATATATATATATATCGAACACACACACACACACACACACACACATATATATATATATATATATATCGAAAACAACAATCACACACACACACACACACATATATATATATTTATATATATATATATATATGTATATATATGTGTGTGTGTGTGTGTGTGTGTGTGTGTTCGATACACACGCACATATATATTTATATATCGAACACAACAATCATATATTTACGACTATGACCATCATAACAGCAAAGGAGGCAACTGCTGTCCCGGATATATTGGGCAAGAATTTGATTAGAGTGGAGAGCGTCTTGTCCAAGTTGCATCCCCGCTCTCTCGGCCAAGAGGGTTTTAGGACAGTCGGCGTTGGGGATGGTCCCCAAAGGCCAACTAATCTCGAAGGCTGCAGCACTAAGAGCCAGTGCAATCTTGCCTCCTAGTTTGAGAATCATAGTCCTTCACAAAAGACTAAGCTGTAAAGGATTTCCCATTGCAATGGAGAAACCATTGATAATACAGCTCTCACTTCGCTGTTGCCCCAACAGTGAACTTATGTCAATCTGTGATAAAAGCTGAGAACATCAAGTTCATTGATGATAATCATCAAATTCGTTATAATCATCATTGACGGGTGCAATAGCCGAGTGGTTAAAGCGCTGGACTTTCAATCTGAAGATCCCGGGATCGAAATTCGGTAACGGCACTTGGTGGGTAAAGGGTGGAGATCTTTCCGATCTTCCATGTCAGCATAATCATGTGCAGACCTGCTAGTGCCTGAACCCCCTTCGTGTGCATACGTGCACAGAAGATCAAATAGGCACGTTAAAGAGTCTGTCATCCATGTCAGCGTTCGGTGGGTTATTGAAACAAGAACATACCCAGCATGCACACCCCCGAAAACGGAGATGGCTGCCGACATGGCGGGGTAAATAAACAAAACGGTTGTACACGTAAAATGTTACATGTCTGTCTGAGTGTGTATATGTGCGTGCCCGCTGAAATCTCATTGAATGACACAGGAAACGAATGCAGAGCGTCCAATGGCAGCCGTCAGTCGGGTCTATCCAGGCAGGCAGCCTGTTGTGCAAATGACTCTGTGTTTGTAAAGCGCTTAGAGCTTGGTCTCCGACCGAGGATTGGCGCTATATAAGAATCCATATCAAATCAAATTCATCATAATCCTCCTCCTCCTCCTCATCATGATGACCTTAGGAGGGGGGTCCCTGGGGGGGTCTGGCAGGTTCTGGATGATCATGGAGCTCTGCAGGGGAGCTTGGGGCCCGGAGCCCGGGGGAATGATGTGCACGGGGATGCGGTTGGTCCTCATGTTCGATTCTTCCCGTATGGCGGGCATCACCCTCACTCTCCTGCCGGCCTTGCTCATGGTCTGGGCTTGGAGTGACCTGGCTGACTGTCAACACACACACATACACACACACACACACACACACACACACGTGTACACAAACACACACATACACACACGTATACACACACACACACACACAGACACACAAACACACACATGCACATACACACACACACACACACACACACACACACACGTGTACACAGACACACAGACACACACACGTGCACACACACACGTGTACAAACAAGTGCAAACACACACACACACACACATGTGCACACATACACACGTACATACACACGCATACAAACATACACACACACACACACACACACACACACACACACATACACATACACACACACACACGTACATTCAAAAGATTAACTTCCATGTTTGCAAGGACCAGTGGTGTTTAGAGAGAGACAGAGACAGAGAGACAGAGACAGACAGAGAGAGAGAGAGACAGAGAATCCTGATATGAAACTTTGCGCGCGCGCGTGCACACACACACACACACACAGACACAAAGGAGCAAACCCACAATTGGGTGGCTCGCCCCACTCCACACCCCTAATGTCAGAGAGAGAGAGAGAGAGAGAGAGAGAGAGAGAGAGAGAGAGAGAGAGAGAGAATGATAACAGTATATTTATTTTTCGCTTTTAAACACCTCACCGTGATTTAAAATACTATATCAGTCATAAAAAAAAGCACAGCACAGCACAGCACACACACACACACACACACATCCCAGAGAGAGAGAGAGAGACAGGCAGAGAGACAGAGAGAGACAGAGAGAGAGACAGAGCGAGAGAGAGAATATCCTTCTTGTTTGAAACTTTGCACACACACACACACACACACACACACACACACACACACACACACACACACACACACACAGATTCAGTTCTTCAATAGATGATCTCAACACATTTTTCACGATTTCCATGTGCGGACGGACTAATGCTATCGAGAGAGAGAAAGTGTGTGAATGAATGAACAGTTCATTTACATAGCACCTTAAAACATATCACCAAACCTTAAAATACCATATCACACACACACACACACACACACACACACACACACAGAGTTTATTCTAAGTCTCACAACCCTGCAAACTTGACCAACTCTATTCTTACACCATAATACTACACTCTTCCCATTCTGCAAACACACAGACTATCGGAATCTAAAAGCCTAAAAAAAAAGAAGACAAAAACACCTCTCGTAAGCCAAATATGAGGTGTCGACACCTGATCGATTAATTCCACCTGCTCCACACACACACACACACACACACACACACACACACAACCACCACCACTACACACACCCTGCCATTCACCCAACCACATGCAAACATGCCACATCACAAAAGACTCCGACACGAACTGGTCTTGCAACAAAGTCCTTCGTATCTCTTCTGCATGAAGCAGTCAAGCGTCTGGACATAAACACACCATTAATTTCCACTCACCTGTCCCACGAAAAAGCCTGGTTACCGCGAGTAAGCGATAAATTCGAAGGCAAACACGTCTATAATATTCAATACCTTGTCCCTTCTCTCTCTCTCCCTCTCACTCAACTCCCTCACAAATCCGCCATATTGTTTTCTTGGCAAAGTCTCGGGCGCGCGCGCGCGGCGTCGTTCGCAACCACAGGGCTATAAATAGCATATGGCTCAAAGTTCGAACAACACAATGCCCTCTGAACTGTTCAGCAATCCCCCACCCTCCTCCAACTCTCTCTCTCTCTCTTTGCTATTACGCTAAACGAGAACAGCGCAGCGAGTCGTTAAAAATGACTACTATCGCGTTTTTCTTTTCTTTTTGCTTCTCTTGAAAACGTAACATGGCTGAAAATAACACGTTGCTTTGTGTTATCGTTGTTGGTTTTTTGTGTGTTTTTTTTTAGGGAGATTAGCGATACAGAGATACGACCTACTCCTACCACACACACACACACACACACACACACACACAAACTGACTGCTGCATGCAATTCGACGCGCAAACGATTTGTGTGTGTGTGTGTGTGTGTGTGTGTGTGTGTGTGTGTGTGTGTGTGTGTTTCATTCTGTTTTTCGCCATATCGTTTTCTTCATTATGTATACCCTTCTGCATGAAAACCTTTTCCTTTCATTTATGTGTGTGCTATTTGTAATAGATGTAGATTAGCGATGACAGATTGGAAGAATAGGCTATGTCTAAAATCTTAATCCTTGAATGAAAACGTTTTGAGTTCTGAGTTCTGAGCTCTCTCTCTCTCTCTCTCTCTCTCTCTCTCTCTCTCCCTCTCTCTCTCTCTCTCACCCTGTTTCTCTGTCTCTGTGTCTCTGTCTGTCTCTGCCTTTCTCTTTCTCTCACTCGGTATTTCTGTCGATCTTTCTCTCTTTCTGTCTTTGTTTATCTCTGTGTATGTCTGTCCGTCTCTCTCTGTGTCTCACCCTGTTTCTCTGTCTCTGTTTGTCTGTCTGTCTGTCTGTCTCCCTGTCTCTTTGTCTCTGCCTGTCTGTATGCCTGTCTGTCTCCCTGTCTCTGTCTCTCTTCTAAATTACCCTTAGTTTTCTTTTTGTAGCCAAGTGCTCAGTACGACTGGTTACTAACTGTGACTCAACTATCAGCGCAAGTTGAAAGCTGAGCTAAAGCGGCAGACGCCTTTTTCGCAACTAACTTGCCGGTCTTCAACGGCTCGCGCAGAATGTGTGACGCCATTCCCGGTTTGATGCAAAGCCCATTCTAAACATATTCTCTAAACATCTATCAAATCAAGTCTCTGTATCGTTCACTGTAATATTATATTTGTTGTGCT
>JAAQRG010244983.1:0-12265 GCA_011634625.1 Babylonia areolata | reverse complement strand
GATCCCTGGGCTATGGCAAAGGTTGTGTATGTATGTGGACGGAAACCTGGATGCCGGGACTGATGACGTGAGGAAGGGGGTTGGGGGGGGGGGGGGGGTAGTGGTCGCGAGAGGGTAAATGGATTGGGGGGTAGGGGTTGAGGGGACCAAAGGTGGGGGATTGGTAGCTTCCCCCCTCCCCCCCTCTCCCCCCCCCTCCCCACACACACACACACACAAAAGAAGAAGAAGGAAAAGGAGGAGTGATTTCCGAATAACTCAGTATGTCGGCTGCGTTCTCCTCAGTGTTCTTCTTCTTTGTCTTCTCTTCCTTAGTTGTTATACTTCTTCTTCGTCCCCAACTTCTACTTCTCCTTTTTCCACATCTCTCTTCTGATTCTCAGCCTCAAGTTCACCTTCTTCTGGTTTCCTTTTTCTGACTGGCCAACCAAATACTCTTGCATGTCTGAATCTCCACAATACCAAGCCATCTTACAATCAAGATATCCTTTCGTTTGTCTGTCGATACGAAGTTAAAAAAAAAAAAGGACCGATCAGCAGCAACCTTAAGTGCTTTCCGAACTTACGACTGACGGTAAGTGTTGCTATTGTTGTTATTTATTTATTCATTTAGTTATTTCGTTATTCGCTCGTTCGGGGTTTTTTTCTCTGTGTGTGTGTGTGTGTGTGTGTGTGTGTGTGTGTGTGTGTTTGTTGTTTTTTTTGTTTTGTTGTTGTTGTTGTTGCTCTTTTTTGTTGTTGTTTTTTTCTTCTTCTTCTTCAAGCAGGTGTTGTATAGCGTATATGATGAACCAGTCCACTAGCTTTGACACCTCTTTGAAAGTAAAAGCACTAACAAACAAAAGACTACACGTAACGTAGATGGTAGCAGCAGCAGCAGCAGCAGCAGCAGCAGAGTGAGGTGAGCTTTAAGGTTCCAGACAGCGAGGACAGATTGCCTCAGTCTCTGGCAGCCAGCTCCAGAGGCCCTGTATCTTGATCAAGTGCACGTCATGCGGAGCTGGCGGTCGTGCTGACTGACAAGGTGACGTTGTCATGATAGTCAACGTGGCGTGAGAAGGGGGAGGCAGCAAGGAATCTGGGATGAGCGTGAACGGCGTGAAAGCCTGTCAGGTCGTGGTGTGTGTGTGGCGGGTGTAGTGGTGGTGGTGGTGGTGGTGGTGGTGAGCAGTCGAGAGGTAAGGTCGAAGGAAGGAAGGAAGGAAGGAAGGACGCGAGAAATGTGTGTGTGTGTGTGTGTGTGTGTGTGTTTCTCTCTCTCTCCCTTTCTTTTTGTGTTTGCGATGTATGGTGTTTGTGGGTGGGTGGAGGTGGGTACGGAGTAGTAAAAGGTTGGGAGCAATGTGTGTGTGTGTATGTGTGTGTAGGCGTGCGTGCGTGCGTGTGTGTGTGTGTCTTTCTGTCCATCTCTGCATGTGTGTGTGGGTGGGTGCGGGTGGGGACTAAGGGGGGGGAGGTGAACACCATGCCATTCAACCCCAACCTCTCATGCACAGCCACACACATGCACACTCAATCACTCACCACTCGCATGCGCTCATTAAGTGCTTGTACATGCATCATGCACATGTCCTTCATTCAAGCTTACATCTCTCTCTCTCTCTCTCTCTCTCTCTCTCTCTCTCTCTCTCTCTCTCTGTCTCTGTCGGTCTGTCCACCATCCATCCAGCGGGCAATACCACAGCAACAGACAGCATGCACGATTTGAGCGTTTTGTCTTTATTTCCCTGCGAGTTCTAGAGACACGAAAACAAAAGTGGACAATAAAAGAAACATCGAAGAAAATTTTTAATAATGTGTATATACCTGTACATTATACATTGATAGGTGAAATAAGAGAGGTATACAGAGAATGAACAAGAGAGGTGTGAGCTTCTAACTAATACTGAGTATGGCTTCTTGATGCTGAGAAAGTCAAACTAACAGATTGTTTATTGTTGCTTATTGTCCAGCCGACCGCACAGGGCCATATCAGGACTGCCAAACCCGGCATACAAATGCTCAACTGCGTCAACACAAACCTCTCACATCTACACACACAACAACAACAACAACAACACCAACAACAACAAAAGACAATCCCACAAAACAGTTCATGACACAATATCCTAACCATTTAGCT
The DNA here is from genome assembly GCA_011634625.1 of Babylonia areolata. NCBI lineage: Eukaryota > Metazoa > Mollusca > Gastropoda > Neogastropoda > Buccinidae > Babylonia > Babylonia areolata. The sequence goes on along the minus strand of JAAQRG010244983.1, from coordinate 10,143 downwards.
TTCTGGGGTAAATAAGACTAGGCTGTGCTAAGGACCTCAGCCCTTCCGCTTAATTTATCATCCCAGATTACAAAAAAAAAAAGCATTAAAAATATCATTTTAAAGTATTTTAAAGTCAAACAAAAAATACATAAAAACGCCATATATAAGCAAATAACACTCCGAATGAACAGCTAGTGCCCATCCAAGTGTTCACAATCCCACTATCTATTCGCCAGAGTAAAACAGCACAGATATTTAAGAATTTTTTTTAAAAATTGTCAAGGCTTGCTCGAAAAAAAGAAAGGGGGATGGACTAGGAAGGCAGAAAAAGGGATAACAATAAAGTAAGAAAAATAAGACAGAAATAAAGACAGCTATAGAAAAGAGGAAATTTCTAGCACATAATTCCCAGAAGGCGGGGATGCTATCTATACTAAAAGACCAACAGCATCCCACGAGGGGAAAGTAACAGATTATTAAAGAAGGGGGGGAAATGTCATGAGTAAACATTAAACCGTCAATGATTTGTGTGAATGGGTGTTTGCATGTTCGCGTGGATAGGTATTTCTACTTGTATCTTGTGTGCGCTTGTGTGTGTGTGTGCGTGCGACACAGGCATACGTATGCAGTGCGTCTGTGAGTGGCGATGCATAGTCGTGAATGTTTGTGTATTATAAAGCCATGTATGCATGTATGTTAAATTCGTATATGTATTTATGTGCATATGACTTAGTCTACCCTATACAAATTGAAATAAATCACTCTTTATGGGAAAACATATTCTATATTTACTTATCTCCTAACAACAGATTGATTAATTACATCATCCCGTTACACCCGTGAAACATAAACATTACTGGTTTTCAACCCTTTTTTTTCACAAAAAGCGCAAATATATCAAAATAAATTAAGAGCGAGAACAACAGTGACTATACACAAATGTACAGCTCCGTATGTAGCAGAGACCAGTCTTTTTAAGACGATTAACTTTTTACATTATACAACAATCAAAAAGCTAAAAACACTTTAAAGTAATTACTACCGACACTTGAAATGAAACGAAAATCAAATATAATGAAATAACCGATTACTGAAATACCCGTTACATGCTTTGATCAGTGTTCCGCATCAATATTCTTTGGCAAAAAAACAAACAAACCAACAAATGTGAAATGATGATTGATGATGATAAAGAAATTATACACATACAGTTATCATCAGAACCAACTCCACAATTCCGCAGACACCAATGAGCGTTCTAAGACTAATGCTGTACTGCTGAGAGAAAATCGCTCTGTCGCTCTATCTGAGAGTGAAATTTATAATGTTGCATTGCTGCTCTCTTCTTAAATGTGGCTGGATAAGAAAGTGTATTGTGTTGTGTTGCATTTTTGTCACAACAGAATTATCTGTGAAATTCCGGCTCTCCCCTGCAATGAGCGTCGCCACAGTGCAGCGCCACTCTATTTTCCTCTTTTTTTTCTTCTTCTTCTGTCTGCAAGAGTATTTGTTCTGATATGAAAAGTGGTTTATTTCTGTAGAATTTTGCCAGAGGCAACCAACCCCTTTGTTGCCGTGGGTTCTTTCTCGTGCGTTAATTCCATACTGCACATAGGACCTAGATTTATCGTCTAACCCGAATGCTGTTCACCCAGACTACCACTTAAAGTCCACTGGAGGAAATGAGGGACGTGGGGGTCAAAAATCCCGGTGTGTGTAAGGAAACGAACCCGCGGACGCTCGATTCCAAGTTGGGCGCATGACCACTGTGACACCGCCTAAAACCATCAGCAACTCTGGCTGCTTCATGTCAGATACATCCAACCATACTGTCCAAGACCTGATGTTTCACACTGCCCATGTGAGACCAGTACCCGGTTCGCTTCATTACCTGAGGTGTGGGGACCTCTCTGTACCTTCTCCTCATCACAACCAAGCCAAGACGATCATCAGAAGGATCTTTTCTTATCAGTTCACAAGTGTGTCTAAAATCCCGTGTGAACAATCTCTCAGACCGCTGTTCTCACTTTTCGCTAACTTCATTATCATGAAACTTCGCGATAACTGTTACCTAACAAAACATCTTTTCCATAAAATATGACACGGATGGTTCAGTCTAGGGGAAAATGAGAGACATAAAGAAAAGAAACGTCGTCTAAAAACGAAGGTTTTTTTTTCCTAAAATGATGAGATACAAAATTGAAGTGCACATACTGAAGTCATGCAATCTTAGTTACACCACCATTTTTCAATGGACAGTTGAAACCGTATCCAGACAATGAGTACAGACGATACAGACAATAATGGCGACAATATCGTATGATACACGTAGCAGCGTGTTTCCACGTAATAATAACAAAAACAAAAGGTAACATGAAGAGTGAGACAACACCGCTCAAACACAATCGCTTCTTTCTTGATTTAAAAATAATAATAATAATAATGACAATACACCACTTCTGAAGCTTGCGTGTCACGATACTAAATCAGCGACAGAAGTGATGTCTGATAGCTGGTTTTTGTCCATGTACCCATATCTTTCCATTCGCCTCGCAATAGAAAGGACATGATAACATAACAAAGGGACTATTTCTAATTATCTTCCTATTGAGAAGAAGGGGATGCACATACTGCACTGAAAAATTGGCTTTTGCCTCCAGTCAGAGGACAGACCATATGAAGAAACAAAGTGTGGCGGAATATCGACTTTCAACAGACACTAGCGGAAATGGTTGGTTGGATCGACAAGACAAGGAAAAATATATCAACCTTAAAAGCCATCAGTTTTGTTGAGAAAAATATATCAACCTTTAAAAGCTATCAGTTTTGCTATGGAAACATGTCAACCCTAAAAGCTGTCTGTTTTGCTTAACAATAAAAAGAACCAAATAAATGAAGTGTTTGTTTGAAAAGCAACTTTAATGGAACTTTACTCTGGCAGGTAGTGACATCGTGGGATCGTAAGCTGTCTTACTCTTCTCATCATCTTTTGCTGCTGCAAGTTCAGCTGACACAACCCCCTGAGGCCGTGATGTGAAAGCAGCAAACGGTGAGGTATTGCAAACATTGAGCAGATGGTACAACCAACACCAGCATACGTAAAGGAACCTCATCTTCATGAGTCAATGCGGGAATCGGTGCGAGAGGAGAAGCAGGTCAAGTGTTTGTAAACAAGGGCACGGCCACGCGGGGAAAAAAAAATACAATGCACCATCATGACCGCAATCCTTTCTTTTCTCTCGTTTAGTACACATGTCCCCACATGCATGTGCTGTTCATAAACAGCTCATTTGGATTTGTTGGCAAAAAGATGGCTTTTAAGTAGAAAACGAAACTTTTATTTTACTTACAGTAATGCTCGTATTTTGCAGGAGGGAAAACATGCAGAGTTTACAATTATATTTTCTGGAAAACAACACCCCATGGCAGTATCAAAGGACGTCTTAACCCAATAGCGTGCAATCAGCGACTTCACCGTTTCCAACACACGTTGTGTTTTGTTGCAATTGGGAAGATGTCACTTCCGTTTCCACAGTTCGACGGAGGAAACTGGACTCTCTGGGTTTACGTTGCTACACAGCAGAAATTACAATGAGGATCCTGGACAGAGAACTCAGAAATATGTTTCTGCTAAGCTGAGAGAGAGAGAGAGAGAGAGAGAGAGAGAGGTGAACTTCTGACAATGTTCTTATTCAGTATTTCAGCGCAGCGTTTTTGTATATTTTTTTCCTAACATTCCCGACGGATACAGTTAGGATTTCTTCACAAACATTCATACCTATACCTGTCTTTTCTTTCCAGAAGATATTTCGTCTTTTAAAAAAACAACCAAAAAGCAACATTAAATGAATAGCTTATCCAGTCTCTTGTAAAACTTTTTCTTTGTCAAAGCGATAGCCGCGGCAATCGAATCCTGAACGGATGTCTGTTATCTGGTTAACCTTTCCTTTAGGACCTCGATGAGCAATAAATACAGAATTTATTGTCCATATGATACCATGACATTAAAAGCGTCAAAAACACAGAATTTCATGTCAGCATCTAGATTCGAGCCACCGTTTCTAAACTAACAGTCCCTCGGAAGTTGTGATTTTCGCACATTGTGCTTCGTCTGAATGATGAGGGCGTCGGCATTTCTACTTGAACACTACAGGGGATCCAAGAGACGTTTTCTGAGCAAATCCAGAACCAACACTCGTATGGTGCCGACAGCCCTAGACCTGCACAAGCAATGAGGAAAAGAACCCTGAGTTGTGCAGAAAGTGCGTGCCCAGCACGTGGGAACGCATCACATCACAGCAATGTAGTGCCTTATCCTTCTGCTGTGATCTCATCAATGCCATGCCTTATATATCAAAGTGATTTAAGATACAAACAATAGTTCCATAAGTTCCTAAATGCCAAGTATACGTCCCATGTATAGCAATATTCCTCGTTAGTCCTGTGGACTTTTGCTGCAGTGAAGACGAAACGTGAAATAATTCAATCATCAAAACCTTCCAGCACCAACCTGCTCCGTCTTCACTGCAGAATAATGGATGGGACCATGTGCGGACATTGCTATACATTGCTTTCAGATTTAAAACAGAGGGGCTTGGGAGCAATATCAATGTAGCATACAACGAACAGTGTAAAAGCGTAGAAATTAAAAACATGCACACGGGCAAAGGGGGTCTACAGACACTAGAGTAGCTATACAATACACAGAGCACCTTCGTATCATAATCACCCCCTCTTTCAAACTCAAAACGTTCTTTCTCTGTTCCAGACGATTCCATACCCGCTCTCAACAAACGTTAAAAGCGCAGACAAAAAGAGTGTCTTAATTATCCTATATACAAGGTGGTTTTAACATACACACAGCAAAATGTCGCCGTGAATGTTTGTTGTTTTAACTTCTTCTTTTTTTCTTACGCTTTATAGTTTTCTTTCAAATCTGTTCACTCTTCGGTCAGGTAGGTTGTATTTCATCTCCTCCATGGATTTAAAGGGAAAAAAGCTAAGATAGGACGACAGACTCTCCAAAATGCGTTCTGTCCTTCGGTACACAAAATGATCAAGTCTACACTTTGCCCGCACTTCTGTCCTTCCACACTATTTTCGATGCCAAATGCTTTACCAAAGAACGTCGTCTGATCCTCAGAATACAGGCCATATACAACAACGGGCCAAAGCAGCACAATTACAGGGGGTGCCGCTGTCACTTCAGATGGACATAATGTCTGGCACTGGCGAGGTGAGTATATCAGTCACAGGACAGACTTGAGGGAACGCCGTCGTTGACGAGGTGTTTTGCTCACGGTGATCTTTGGAGTCATGTTCTTCTGTTGGTAATCTCCGTGACACGGAATCGGCGGCATCAGTGTGTCGCCTGAACACCGAGGACACACAACAGTTTGCCGGTTTTGGGTTGTTTTTTTGTTTTGTTTTTTTGTTTTTTTGTTTTGTTTTTTAAGGATAATAGCGTCACAGTGGAACTTAAGGTCGCAGATTTCTTTCACACTGCTTTCTGAAAAAATCTGTAGTCCTCAGAAGTAGCGATTCCATCGAACAACGAAGGTTTTTCTCGACTATTGTTCAAAGAGGGAAACAGAAAATCAGTTGCGTCACATTAAAAAAAAAAAAGTTACTACAGGCGTTGGGGCACGATGAATCTGTACACAAATTTACATTCCTAAACAGGTCTCACCTTTCTGTGTGCCATGCAGATAGCATGACAGTAGACTTGATTTCATAAAATACATCATAAATATATACATACACATGTATAAAGGATCGGTTTAAATGCATGCATGCGAGATATTTACATGAGTATATACGACAGTCATGTTCGAAGACAACGAGTTCCACAAAGCTCATGTTCTCTTTTCATCTGCCCTCCTCGGCATCACAGACACAACAACAACCACAACATGAACAAGAGCTTACCTTAAAACCATGTTCATGTCTCAAGCGACACTGCTAGAGCACCGAGAAAATTAAAAGAACTGGCCAAAATCACTGTCGTGTATGTACCATTATTTACATCGTGTTCAAAGTATGTGTTGAACTGCATGCATTAACTTATATACACACATATCTTCAGCTTGTAACTTACAGTCCATCTCAGCGTAATCTACCCGAAAAAAGTTACTCGTTTTTTTTTTCTTTGGATAGGTTTCCAGTTCTTTCCTTTTTCCGTTGAAATATTTACAAACAGAAATAAGTGCGGCTGATTGTCCATGCAATCCTCGATTTATTCTAAACATCAAGTGTATTTTGTTTTTCAGGATACGAAGCACGCAGCCAGGTACCTGTCAAACTCATATCATGTTCGCTATCGTCGTAGTCACATGCAAGTGTCCACGGTAACTTGTAGACCGATAATTCTGGTGTCAATCTAGACAATCATACATATCTCTTATAACATATAGCAACATGTCCACAGATACAAGTTATGTCTGGTGAAATGCAGTATATTTCAAGGGCCTTCTTTTTGTCTTTTTTTTTTCTTCTATTTTTCTTTTTCATTGTCATCTTCACTTTAGACACACCTTTTGAACACACCTCCATCAGCCACCTCAGCCCACATCTTCGAGAGAAAAAATGTCAAATGAAAAACAGACTGAAACGTAAAGAATAAAACAGAGAACGCCAGAATGACTTTATACTGCTTTGTCACAGATTTCATCGAAGTCTCAAGACAAATCTGGTGATGATTGTCGTTGATGTGCATTTCCACTAAACAGAACCAACACTTCCGCTTGTTCCACAGAAGCAAGTATGACATACTTGAAATGTTCAAATGCTTCCAGCGAAATGTCACCGTCGAATCTCCAGATCCACGCATGTTTTCCTTTCAAGTCACTCCAAAGAAAGGGTGGGTTGGATTTTAGCACATTGCCAAACTGCTGTCAGAGTAACAAACGAAGAATGAATGCAAAGGCATGTCGGGAAGATTGGTGATGACGTCAGACTTATCGTTCCTCAAACAGGACCGGTAACTCTGGACCCGGGGTGAACTGAGTTCTGACGAGTGGGGTGATGTCATAGCTGGGGTCTTTCTTCAGAACGAAGTTTTGGATCATCTGCAACACATCGTCAACATGATATCAGTTAGATGTAACAGTGATTAAGTAACATGGAGCAAAATCAGCCTTAAAACTTAACAAACGAACACAATGGTGAAGTCTTGTGTTACGTAAAGTTGTGGGATGGTACGATAAAATTGTAATATGACTCGCATCACATCATTTATTCCCTGTGCTATTTCAGCTATTCTCTACTGCAAGTTAAACGCCATAAAAAAAAAAGTGCAGAAATGAAAAAAGTGGAGGCCATGGTGGGGATGGATGGGGCGGGGATGGATGTTTTATTTCTGGGGTGTGACTGAACACAAGTATGTGTACCTCCCCACCCTCGTATCCACGCACAAGCGCGTAAGATGGAATGAGCGAAAACATAGAAAAGAAACTGTATAGTTAAAGTAAAGAATCAAAACTTTGTGAACAAATACTGACCTGAATAGCAGCAATGTACATCAAGTTCTCTGAGACTCTTCGTCCTGGAAACAAGAAGGAAAACAACAGCACATTAGTCATACCTGGCCACCGGTTAGGTTAACACACACACACACACACACACACACACACACACACACACAACACAACACAACACACACACACACACACACACACACACACACACACACACACACACAATTTCATTTTACTTCGTTCTCTACCATCGATATTTCTTTATGATCATCTTATAAAGCACTACTGTCAAGGCAAAATACTGTTATGTCTTCATTTTTCACAGTGTTGTATTACATATGTAAAAGATCTAAAGGCAACATAGATGAAACGTACGACGCATCTAAAAGATGTGTGTTTTTTTTCTTATCGTTCTTTTTTTTCTCTCTCTCTCCAAAGTGAATTAAGTACCTCTGGAGTGGTTCAAACTTTACAAACATCTATGCGATTAACCAAACATTCAATACAATGCAAAACAACTGACTCATAAAAGAATGTATCCGACGATAACAAAAAAAGCAAGCGACATGTCAAAAGACCCATCAACTCGCTTTGAAGGATAGTGTGTTAGTTCGAAATCACGTTGCCTTGCATCAAAACTAACGCCATCACTGTCCCCCTTATTTGTAGGTCGATGTGGTGGCGATAATGTTGTTAATATATTCTCACCCACCAAAAAAAGACAACAACAGAAAAACAAACAAACGAATCTCAACCCTAATAATTGGCCTTCCATCAAACGTTCTCTTAAAAAAAAAAAACACTTTAATGTATTTACTTTTTTGTTTAGTGTATTTTCTTTTGTTTTGAGTCAATATTTAATACTTTTCTATGGTAAGCTCTCGTATGTACATACATACATACATGCATAAAAGTCATACGCTTCTTTTTAAAACAGAGATACATTCTGTGGTGTTGCACACTGACATGGATAATCCCGCTGGGCTTTGATGTCTCCCTGAAATAAGACACCCTAACCCCCAAACACAACCTGAATTGATTGTCATCGCTTTCGGCCTAGTGGCCACTTCAAGAGGCATACATAGATGCGAAATGTGTCTGTCGGTCTTCAACAGACTCGCTCGTTCGAGGACCCACACTTACCCACACAGCTTCGAACGCCGTAGCCAAAAGGGATGGCGGAGAAGGGATGCCAGGAGGCCACCTCGGCCCTCAACCAGCGGTCCGGGATGAAGGTATCCGGGTCACTGAAGATGCGCTCGTCACGTGACATCGTGTAGTTGTTCAACATGATGATTGTCTGCAAATGGGGGAAGAAAACATTGCTCTTTTGATATCAAAGTTGTTGGATTGCATTGTTACAAGTTTATTTAAATCAGCTGTCCGTCCATTGTCCGTCTTTTTTTGTTTCTTTTTTTTTTGGGGGGGGGGGGGTAGGGGTGGTGGTGGCGGGGTCTCGAATTGTGTCTTTTGCGATGAGCGATCATATCACAATTCATGGAATCGCTATGAACAATGGAGCAAGCAAAAAAAAAAAAGAAGAAAAATCAAACAAACACCAACCAGAAACATGTGTCCTGTTGTTCCATGCCGCAAGAAAAACAATAATAAACGATACATTAAAAGTGGACAAAAAAATTTTTTCTAGCGATATTTTTATTCTGGAAAGGTCCATTAATGACACACACACACACACACACACACACACACACACACACACAACATGTGAGGAAAAAAATATTTAAAAAAAAGAAACAGTGGGGGGAAAAAACGTCCATTGTTTTCTCGAACTTCGGGAGATAAGTTTCCGTCCATGGTCAAAGGCCTATTGTACACATCTTCCAGGGCCTTTCCTTGATCGTGAAGCGTTAATGGTCTGGACTACAAAAGACGCGTGTCATTTATCATCCTCTCATATTCCGCTTTATTGCCTCTCTTCTATGGGTTTTGAATATGTATGTCGGCCTGCCTGCGTGTATGTGTGTGTTGTATATGTGTGTTTGTGTGTGACAGAGAGAGAGAGAGAGAGAAAGCGGGGGGAGGGGGATGGAGGAAGACACAGAGAGAGGGAGAGAGAGAGAGAGGTGGAAGTAAGAGAGGTGGGAGAGGGGTGTGGGTAAGAGAGAGATTGGGGGTGGAGGTGGAGGTAAGAGAGAGTAAAGCCATTGACATAAAAAAAAGAAAAAAAAAAGGCAACCAAAAACAACGACAAAAGTCAGTCACCCCTAGTCTACCTCAGACTATCGTACTTTTATGTAGTTATATAGTTTCAGTTTTGTTCCCTCCACACTCCACCACCATCACACACACACACACACACACACACACACACACACACACACACACACACACACACACACCTTGCCATGTTTGTGTTTCGTTTATTTTGTCTCTTCTTCTTCTTCCATGTGTTTTCTCATCTGCAAAATCGTTATACTTTTAAGTAATTATATAGATTTCAGTTTTGTTCAATCCCCAACCCCCATCCCAACCTACTTTGCCATATTTGTGTTTCGTTTATTTTGTTTCTTCTTCTTATCTTTTTTTTTTTTTTTCATCTGCAAAATCGATATATGCTGTCTAACTAACTGACTGACTGACTAACGAACTAACAGTCACGGCTGACAGCAAAAGAAAAAAACAATGTGAACAAAATTCGTGTGGGGAAAAATCCAGTGAACACTTT
>JAAQRG010244964.1:2500-12257 GCA_011634625.1 Babylonia areolata | reverse complement strand
ATATATATATATATATATATATATATACAGAGAGGGAGAGAGAGAGAGAGAGAGAGGAGGTTTTATTTTCGAATCTCATACTCGCTAGTATTTCTCCCCCTCCTCCAGACCTTGAGTGGACGCTAGTTATTCGGATGAGACGATAACCCGAGGTCCTGTGTGCGGCATGCACACGGCTTTCATGGGAAACAATTACACTTGCAAGTAGAAAAATAGAATTAAAAAATTAAGGTGGCACTCTCACTGTAGCGACGAGTTCTCCATGAGGAGAGCATCCTAAAATTCACACAGAGAAATATGATGCAATGTAATAAACTTCAACTGACCAGAAGGAGGAAGGTGGCAGAATGGTTAAAATGCTTATCTGCTAATTCAGAGAGTCAGTGAGGGTCTGGGTTCGAATCCCGCTCTCGTCCTTTCTCCCAAGTTAGAATGGAAAATCAAAACTTAGCGTCTAGTCAATCGGATGAGACGATAAAACCGATGTCACGTGTGCAGCACTTACTTGGCGCACTGAAAAAGAACCCATGGCAACGAGAGTGTTGTCCTCTGGCAAAAACAATCTGCACGAAACATTCCATTCTAATAGGTACACAAATATGTAAAGAAAATCACTTCGCACTCAATGCCATACTAGGCGCGTTGGGTTATACTACTTGTCAGGCATCTGCCCCATAGCAAGTGTGGTGCAGCGTATATGAATTTGTCCGAACGCTAGTGACGCCCTCATTGGAGAAACCGAAACCGAAACTGAAACCGGAACTGAAACTGAAACTGCAACTGAAAACTGACCAGATCTACGTCGAACTTGATGATGTCCGTCTGCACAAACACCTGGTTGGCGAAGTCTCCCAGCGCCAGACTGACCTCGGCTGCTGCCGGGTAGTAGTTGCCAGACTCACTGACCAGGCCGTACCCGAACACCTCACGAATACACGAATACACAAACTTTATTCTCTATACTTTGGTACAGAGATTTTCTTTTTTGACAGCAGCACGTGTCCAACATAAAAAGAAAAGGACAAACAAATAAAATGAATGAAAAAAATTGTAAAAAGATCATTTGAACGGCACAAAATGGAAATAGCCGAATACAAATATACAGATTATTGAAATTATCGTGCCCCTCCATTTCAGTCAAACCAAGCCACACTGCACATCTTCCCGCGCCACTCACACATACATACACACACACACACACACACACACACACACACACACACACACACTACACACACACACACCACGCGCACAGACAGACAGACAGACAGGACAGACACACACACACACACACACACACACACACACACACACACACACACACACACACACACACACACACACACACACACACACACACACACTCTCTCTCTCTCTCTCTCTCTCTCACACACACACACATACTCTCTCTCTCTCTTTCTCTCAGAGGATGCAACTACTAAGATCCATAGTTCATTTAAGAATTAAACATCATCAGGCTGCATATTCACTGCCGTGGGCCACCTCGAAGGAACAGAAGCCGAAGCCGCCCTGTAGCTTGGTCACCACATAGGACAGACGGAAGCGACAAGGGAAGTCCAGGTTGGCCACAGCACCTCCAAAGGACTCCAGTCTGGAGATGCCACGGAGCACGCACACGTCGTCTTCTGCAATCAGTTTGGGAGGAAAGACAGTTAAGCACAAACACATACACACACACACACACACACACACACACACACACACACACACACACACACACACACACAGAGAAGACAAGACAAATGTTATTTTTTTTACATCGGCCTCAGGACGTTAAACAAACGCACAGGAAGATGGGTTTGGGGAGCAGGGTCTGTGTACGGTTGGGAATTGGGGGATAGGATCGGAGGGATCTGGATAAACATATCAGACGGAGAGAGACAGAGACAGACAGAGAGACAGAGACAGACAGACAGACACACACACACACACACACACACACACACACACACACACACACACACACACACACACACACACAGAGAACACTAAACACTGAACACCGAATAACTGAAATGTTTAATGTCATTAGCTGAAAAGCTCTGGTGACATAGTAGGTACTAATCAGAACAAAATAGTCCAAAATAAATAAAAATGGAACAGGAAGAATAATAAAAAAAAACAACAACCCAGAATTGAAACAACATAAACTAATAAGAGACTTGAGACACTTTGGCACTTCGTCATTAGCTAAAAGTACATGTGACAGGGGGGTAATGTGCCTTTTTTTTCAGTCGTTCGTCTCCAAGGTTTGAATAGTACACAGAAAACAAAGTACAGATAAATCATATAATAAATATTCACGCATGTAACATCGACACACATCAATACAAACACATACTAAAGTACATTTTACTCTTGAAATAATTATTCATGCATCAACATCGAGAGAGAGAGAGAGAACTCAGAACTCTGGTTTAATGTACATCGGCCTTAGGCCACAATACATAATTTTGGTGGGCGCCAATGGTATAAGGAAAGAGTCGGGGTGGGGGTTGGTGGGACAGGGGTAACAAAGTAGAATCTTTGTCTTTTTTCACTGTGTGCATGTGGTATACACGTTCCTGATATAAATATCTATGTACACACATCGTCAATGGTATTTGATTTGTGGGAATGGCAATTCATCATCACTGTACACTCGATAATCCGTCTTTTATATATTGGAGAAAAAATAAACAGAGTTGCTCGGAATGCTCATCTGAATATTACGTGAAATATAGTGGTAGTATTTAAAAGGTTGTCTTCTGCCTCTTTTTAACACACACACACACACACACACACACACACACACACACACACACACACACACAGAAAGAGAGAGAGAGAGAGAGAGAGAGAGAAAGGGACACACACACACACACACACACACACACACACACACACACACACACACACAGAGAGAGAGAGAGAGAGAGAGAGAGAGAGAGAGAGAGAGAATTGGAATTGGAATTGGAATTTATTCATTAAGGCCAAAGCCCCATATGAAGGGGTATGAACATAACATTTTCTAATACACACACACACACACACACACACACACACACACACACACATACATACATACATACACATACACATAAATACACATATATATTTGGCAAGAAAGAAAAATGGAAATGTAAGCCAGGATATGAACACATGTGTGCCAAATTGGATACAACATAAGCAGTGATTATCAATATTACACAGTATAACGGTAATACAACGTCATAGGTCATGAGCTAACAATTTCTCTTCTTTTGAATGCTTGGTATAAGAATACAGAAAGACTGTTTATTGCAAGTTCATTTCTGCCAGCCAGAAGAAACGAAAGTTTAAAGTCACTAGGGTTTTTATAGTACTTGGCTGGTATAAACTGAAATTTAAGATCATCAAGGGCAGGACAACAGAGTACAAAATGAACCTCAGTCTCAGTGGCATTTCTGCATAATGGGCATTTCATCATATTCACATTGTGTTCTTTGTATCTGAAACTATGTACCGCAATATCAGAAATTCCTAATCGAAATCTTGTTAGTATATATCTTACATATCTATTTATATCAATCATAAGGTAAGGTTCTATGTTATGATTAGTTTTAAATTTCCTGTACTCTAAGAATCTGTCACTATCATTAATGTGACTTTTCCACTTTTGCCAACCACAATCGACAAGTCTTTGTTTAAACAACTTTATAAAAGAGTTAACACAACCCACCCCCTGATTTTCCCATACGAAAAAGAAACCATACGTTGCTAATGTATCACGAACCTTAGAAGCCCAGTTTGTTTTTCCTTTGTTAGCTAAACCTAAAAGCATTTTATAGGCATTGAAAGGTAGTCTGTGTTCTTCTATTCGTGTCAGTTTTAACCAATATCGAATAACAGATATACCTGAGTTAATAGTTAATGGAAACCTGTTTAATTCGCCATAAATAAGATCGTTTGGTGTTTGTGTGCCGACTACTAGGTATTTTTTTTCAAAAAGAATAGATGAACACTCTCTATTGCAGCAGAGGCTTTATCCAAACCCCATATTTCTGCACCATAAAGCAGAATGGGCTGCACCTGGGCATCAAATAATTTTAATGATATATTTATGGAATTACAGTTTAATTTATACAGCTTACACATAATACTAAACGCAGCTCTTTATCCCTGCTAGACAAATCCTGACATGCATAACTGAAACTCAGTTTGGTAGAGAACAATATTCCTAAATAACGATATGAATTTACAACTGACATCTTAATCGTATTATAAAACCATCTCTCTGTACCAGCTAGATATCCACCTTTCCTAAAAACTACAATACTACTCTTATCCATATTAACTTTAAGTTGTAGCTGAGATGCAGCTTTGTAAAGATTATTTAATTGTGTCTGTAAGCCAATCACAGTTTCTGATAGTAACGCAATGTCATCAGCAAACAAAAGAATAAACAATTCAATCATATCATAACTTTCATTTGCACCATGCCTTCCTTTATGGATTACCTCTTGAGCCAACTCATTAATGAATAAAGAGAAAAGAACGGGGCTACACACATCACCTTGTTTTACGCCATTTGTACACTTGATACAACCCGTGAATCGTGTTCCAACCCTAAATCTAGCCTTAACTATATTGTACATACTTTTTATACATCGAAATAATTTTCCTTTAATAACATTTTTCAACAATATGGGCCAAAGAAGTTTCCGTGATATAGAATCGAACGCCTTCTCAAAATCTATAAAAGCAACATACAATTTTCGATCAGATATGAATTGCTTTTGAATAAATGCTAAGTGTGAACATTATGATCAACTGTGGAATAATTCTTTTTGAATCCTGCCTGGTATTCTCCTGTTATATTATTCTGATTTATCTATTCTTGAAGTCTCGAATTTATAATAGAACTAAACAGCTCACTACTTATGTCAGACAACGAAATACCTCCATAATTATTTGGATCATTGACATTGCCTTTTTTGAATAAAGGAAGAATAATAGATTCTTGTCAGTTGTCAGGGTATTCACCAGTATCGAACAATACATTAAGATATTTAACCAGAAAGTCAACCACTTCATCATTAGCGTTTTTAAAGAGTTCGCCTATCACACCATCGGGTCCTGCTGCCTTACACATTTTTAACTTAAAAAAGAAGAAGAAATCATCACTTTCTCTTTAGATATAGGACGTTTCAATACATAACAACAATCAAACTCATCAACAACATACTAAACATTACATTCATTCATGTTGGATACAACATTATGATTGTCACTATCTGAAGACGTATTCACATTTTCATCAGAGATATTTTCATTTTCCAGGACATTCTTAAAATGATGAAACCATTCTTCCACAGATATCTCAGAAACATGAAATTTCGTTTTTCTAGAGACATTTCTCATATTTTGCCAGAATTCCCTTTGATTGTGTACAGAAAGAATAAGCCTGTCTAGAACTGCATTATTATACTGTTTTCTTTTTCTGTTAACTAAATGTCTGCATTCTCTCCTCGCTTTACAAAACCCACTCATATGCTCCTTCTTCTTCGATTTACTTGATATCCTAAACAGTCTCCTGACAGATCGTCTGGTGGCTTTACATTCATCATCAAACCATGGGTCTGTTTTCCTCTGATGTGCAAAAGATCTCTTTTTCATACATTCAGCTTGCTTCTTTAAACAATTATTAAATACACTGACAGCGTGATTTGCATCAAGATCGATTAACTGTGTGGCGTAAGCCAATGAATCTTTTGTTTTAGAGGACTTCATATTATCATGGTATATGTGTGCAAGTTCAGTGTTCCAAACTTTTCGAGAAATGTGTGTTCGTGAGGAACGTTATCCTTATAATTCGTTTTATTTTTTGAAAGAAAATATAACTCTAAAGGCTGATGATCAGACTCTGTTTTCTCAGCCACATTAAGATGACAAGTTGTTTGTATTTCATTAAATAAATCTTCAGACAACAGAAAATAATCATTCACACTGCAACCTTAGTCAGAGATGTATGTGTAGCGACCCTGTAGGTCGCCATTACATACTCCATTTAGAATAAATAAACCATTTGAAATGCACATATTCAAATTCAATTTCCCATATGAGTTAAGTTCAGAGTCTTCAGATTGTTTTATTGTTTTATCAAAGGAAACTTTTCGTTGTCTTTTGAAAAGAAGGAACTGTCAAATTAGGTATTTAATATAGGAAAGTTATTTGATGTTCTACCATTCAGGTCCCCACATATGATTACATCAGATTTATCTTCAGTCATTAATAATTCAGCTAACACATCTTCAACACACATTATCCCACTGTCAGTTCCAAAGTTAGCATAATATGGAGAATTCACAGGAGGAACACATACACACATATAAATTATACTGTTTTCGAAGTCAAACAACTTTTTGTCAAGTAAAAACATAAGATACTATCTGCGTCGCATGCAAGTTCTTTAACAAAGAGGACAAAGACACTTCTTATCAAACAAACCACACCCTCTGACCTCCGTCCCTGCCGAGTCAGTCTGACTGCTGGTTTACAGAATACAGTATGACAGGGGAACAAACGGGAATCTAGGTCTTCGATGAAAGTTTCGACAGGACAAATAAAGTCATAAGTAGAAATATAGCCAAGAAGATGTTTTATCATAAAGATTGTTCAAAAGCCCACATACATTCCAGTGTAAAAAATGAAAAGGTGTATCAACAATGCCAGCACTAGAATGATCAACAGTACAAGAAAGATCCGTTGCGTCCATACACATCTGTTCTTCGCTCATGCCTCCATCCTCGTCAAAACTTTCAACCTCTCTCACGCTTTCATTCAATACCTCATTGGTTTTGTCCTGCACAGAAAATCCATTGTTCTCCATCGTATCCATGTTAAATCCATTTATCTGCATTGCTTGTGGAGAAACAATTTCCCCCCCATCAGTTGTGGCACAGTTAACACACACAATGTTTCCTCTGCCAACCAATGTCACCCGTGTGCCACGTGAAGGTCGGTGCTAGGTTAAACTGCGCTACCCTTTGAAAAGTATCAGAGAGGCATAATTCATGTGTATGAACAGAATTACTTGCATTAACGTTGGGCAGGCCGAATCCCTATTTGACCCGTTTGAGCTGATCATTCTCATCGAGAACAAACTTTTGGCCATCGATGAGAAGATGGTCAAATACCATTGTGGCTCGTTTTTGATTTGCTCCCGCGACTTTCAATTGGGGCGTAAGACGCTTCCTGATGTCGCGAATTCTTTGGGAGAAATCTTCCCCAAGAAAACTAGAGCTTCCTTTCAATTTGCTTTGTTTTTTCAGTATCAGTTCTTTTTTCTTTATTTTTGTAAAAAGTACATCTTACTATAATTGGGGAGTTTTCTCTGCCACCCAAGCGACGTAGACTGTCAAATTCTATGTCTTTTGTAATTTCTAATTTGTCAGTAATGATCTCACGCAGTCGGTCTTCACAGTCACTTTTTGTTTCATTTTCACATTTCGGTACACCATAGAATATCAGGTTGTTTCTCTTAGATCTTCCTTCAAGATCATCAGTCTTAGCTTCTAAGTTTTCAAGTTTCTCTTTCAGTTCTTTATTTTCAGTTTTTAATGAGTCATTTTCTGCAGTTAGTTTTTCGATGGCGTCAGTCATGTCCTGCACTTCTTCTTTCAGACCACCGACAGAGTCTTTGACATGTTTTATGTCATCCGACATGCTGTCAATCTTTGAGTCAAACTTCGTCACGAATCTCATGAAGTCCTCCAGCGTCAGTGCCTTGGTTCCTCCCTCAGCTGAAGTTGGAGCGGTCGTTGACGGGTCGTTGGTGTGGAGTGTGGAAGGGTCCGTGCTGTTACGACGTCCGCCGCTGTCGCTGGTCAACCGTGCCTGCCTCAGGGAACTGCTTGACTTGGGACCGGGGTTCGATTCCACATTGCCACAGCGAAGAAGAAGGTCGCTGAAGCAGAAAACAGCCAGCACCAAATCTACCATGACACCGGTCACTGGTGTGCGCACTATCA
The DNA here is from genome assembly GCA_011634625.1 of Babylonia areolata. Lineage (NCBI taxonomy): Eukaryota > Metazoa > Mollusca > Gastropoda > Neogastropoda > Buccinidae > Babylonia > Babylonia areolata. The sequence goes on along the minus strand of JAAQRG010244964.1, from coordinate 4,245 downwards.
AAACACGGACTCTCATGGCCAGCTTCATTTTAGCACGTTTGCACATGAAGTTTATGATAACGGAGACAAACACTCCGCACTTGACTCTGAAATCAAGTGACTCCTGAGACATGGTTGCACTGTTCTATTTTTCCAGATGAAGATACCAGGTAGGTAACGAGTAATTAACAAAAATACATGAATTCATTGCAGAGGTTTACCAAACGTGACTTGTCCGCCTGGCTGAACAACGCCCGCTCACCCCCCAGAGAGAGAGAGAGAGAGAGAGAGAGAGAGAGATAAACGCACAACCAGAAATAGTACTGAACACCACCGAATCGTCTCATGAGCAGTGCAGTGCAGGGTCTCCTCAGATGTGTGATCTCGTGTCGTCAAAATAGTGACAGCACCATGCTAACACTGGGACTGCGACAGACGAATGTTGGTTGTGTCTCTGAATGAGGATACAGGATATTCGACATGGGATATTACCGTTGATAAGATAAAAGACAGTCACTCGCCTTTACTTCCGGTCTGTCTGTCTGTCTGTCTGTCTACCGACCTACCCAAATGCAATTTCCAATCGGATTAATAAAGTCATATTGTATTGTATTGAACTGTATTCTACCTACCTACCCATCAGCCCGCCTGTACCTATGTATAAATCTATCTGCAAGTATATCTATCTATCTATCTGTCTATCAGCAAGTCTGTCTGTCTGTCTGTCTATCTATCTATCCATCTATCGATCTGTTTGTCTGTCTTTCTGTTTTGTTATCTCCACCTATCTTAAAACACGACTCATTTGTAGTTTGTATTTCTTTTTATCACAACAGATTTCTCTTTGTGAAATTCGGGCTGCTCTCCCCAGGGAGAGCGTGTCGTTACACTACAGCACCACCCATTTTTTTGTTTTTATTCCTGAGTGCAGTTTTATTTTGTTTTTCCTATCGAAGAGGATTTTTGTATAGAATTTTGCCAGGAACAACCCTTTTGTTGCCGTGGGTTCTTTTACGTGCGCTAAGTGCATACTGCACACGGGACCTCGGTTTATCGTCTCATCCGAATGACTAGCGTCCAGACCCCACTCAAGGTGTAGTGGAGGGGAAAAAATATCGGCGGCTGAGCCGTGATTCGAACCAGCGTGCTCAGATTCTCTCGCTTACCAGGCGGACGCGTTACCTGTAGGCCGTCACCCCACAATGGCTCCTGAAATGGAAGAAGAAAACATGAAACTGCACTTCATAACCAAGATAAGCTTTGACTTTTATGTCCAATGACTGACTGATGGTCCAGTCTTTGTTTGAGCATCGGGGTATGGTATTTCAAATCTCGAAGAATTTGTTTGGATAGCTCTTACCGTTTGTATGCCTGTCATATTCGCTTTAATAGAAACCAAAAGTAGTTTCAGTGTAACTTAACTATTTGATTTTCTTCACTCTGAATCATTTTTTTTTCCTTCAGACTATCAATTCGGTTGAGAGTGTGATCGATCTTAATGATGCGTTCTTTTCATCTCCTTTTTCTTGTGGAATGGCTTTCAGATATTGATGAATTACTTCTTGTTCTGCTCTTACTTTCTCTGTCTCTGTCTCTCTGTATGTCTGTCTGTTTCCCTGTGTGTGTGTGTGTGTGTGTGTGTGTGTGTGTGTGTGTCTCCCCTATCTCTATCTCTCCCTCTCTATCTCTCTCTCTACCTCTCCCCCTTCTCCCTCCTCCCCCATCTCTCTCCTTCTGTCTCTCCCCTCACTACCTTTCTCCCTCTC
>JAAQRG010244963.1:10000-12314 GCA_011634625.1 Babylonia areolata | reverse complement strand
TCCAGGTAAAGCTGCCCCCTCCCCCCACACCCACCCACCATTCTCCCTCTGGCCCCCGCCTCCTGACCCCTTCCCCATCCCATCCCCTCTCCCCTCCCCACCCCCTCACCTGTGCACACCCAAGTGGTGTGTACACCAAAAAACAGACAGCGGTGTTTTCACACAAAACACCAAGCAAAAAAACAACAAAAAAACAAAAAAACGGCCATGCTAGACAAAAATGTTTATCTAGATATTATAGGATCCGCCCGAACTCCATTAAATTCTGCCTGTTGTTTTCTGAAAACAAAAATAAAAGAATACTGTTAAAACCTAAACTTTGGTTTCTGCTATAAGTAGCTCTTTTCATTAATGTTTTGTCTATTGATACGATTTTTTTAAGTTAAATTTTTGTTGCTGTTTTGTTGTTGTTGTTGTTGTTGTTGTTGTTTTTCGTTTGTTTGTTTGTATTACGAGTGAAATAGTACTTGTCAATGTGTATGTTAAGTGATTGTACGAATGAGCCTACTTCTTGTTTTTGACATCACTCTTTATATTTATATGATATGTGGAAAAGATGATAGTATGTAATGTTTCAATGCCCCCAGTAGGAACACGAAATAAGCTCCTTGCCTTGCCTTGCCCTGCCTTGCCTTGCCCTGCCTTGCCTTGCCTTGCATTGCCTTGCATTGCCTTGCCTTGCCTTGCCTTGCCTTGCCCTGCCGATGGAAAAATTACAAACCAATGCTTGTTTACATGGAAGAGCAGTGAAGGTCAACAACCGAAAACGGAGGCTGGAAGGGAGAGAGGGAGGGGAGGAGGGGGCAGGGCAGAGTAAAGAACCACCTAAGCAACTTTGATATCAACATAGGAATACTGTTAAAAATGCAGTCCTGTGTTTCTTCTGTACGTAGTTTTTTTTTCATTAATTTTTTTGTCTGTTGATGGGGGGAAACAAACTATGTTTGTTTTGTTAACGAAATATTACCTGTGTATATTGAGTGATAGAAAGAATGGGCTTTTTTTTTCGCTCTGGTTTTTGACATAACTCTTTTAGTTTGTGAGAGGTGTGTTAAGGATGAATGTAAGTAATGTCTCAATGCTCCCATAGGGCACACGAAATAAACATGTTGCCTTCTTGCATTGCTGATGACTTTTCGGTTCAACCTGACTTTCTTGACTTTGTAAAATTCTTTAGAGAACAACAATAACAACAACAACAAAACAAACAGTGATGATACAGAAAATACAGCAGCAATAGCAGTTCTAGTCAAAGTAAGCGGAAAAAGAGAAGTCCATCAACTTGATCACAGAATAAAAAAACAAAAAAAAAAGGATTTCAAAAATATTGTTGATAACTTATATACAGACATGTCTTTTCATCACAGAGAAGTCAACATAGCGCTTCTGTGTGAAAAGGTACTGCACTTCAACATCACCTTTCAGGAGAATGTTCCCTACAAAGCGACAACTTAAGCCTTTCTCTCGAAGTGAAAATAGGCAACCAAAAACACTGCTCTCCAGTGACTTGCAAACACAGATGGTAGGTCTTAGAATAGCTATGTCACAATTCTATAATGTTCACAGTATCGCAGAAAACAAAATCACCCTTGAAGATGAAATTAATGTTAAAACTTATCAAAAGCTTGAGTGAAATTGTTGCAGGCGCTTCTTTTACTGTTGCAGGTGTTTCTTTTCAGCATACAGATTCACTGTTGTAGGTTCTTCTTTTCAGCATACAGATTCACTGTTGTAGGTTCTTCTTTTCAGCATAAAGATTCACTGTTGTAGGTTCTTCTTTTCAGCATACAGATTCACTGTTGTGGGTTCTTCTTTTCAGCATACAGATTCACTGTTGTAGGTTCTTCTTTTCAGCATACAGATTCACTGTTGTGGGTTCTTCTTTTTAACATACAGAGTCACTGTTGTGGGTTCTTCTTTTCAGCATAAAGATTCACAGTTGTAGGTTCTTCTTTTCAGCATACATATTCACTGTTGTAGGTTCTTCTTTTCAGCATACAGATTCACAGTTGTAGGTTCTTCTTTTCAGCATACATATTCACTGTTGTAGGTTCTTCTTTTCAGCATACATATTCACTGTTGTAGGTTCTTCTTTTCAGCATACAGATTCACAGTTGTAGGTTCTTCTTTTCAGCATACATATTCACTGTTGTAGGTTCTTCTTTTCAGCATACATATTCACTGTTGTAGGTTCTTCTTTTCAGCATACAGATTCACAGTTGTAGGTTCTTCTTTTCAGCATACATATTCACTGTTGTAGGTTCTTCTTTTCAGCATACATATTCACTGTTGTAGGTTCTTCTTTTCAGCATAC
>JAAQRG010244963.1:0-2500 GCA_011634625.1 Babylonia areolata | reverse complement strand
TTGTTTGTTGTTGTTGGTGTTCAAACTTTGTATCGTTGGTGATTTTAGGGCATGAATGCCTTCGTATAAGAAATGGAAAAACAAGGTGACTGTTGGACACTGTAAAAGAAAGGGAAAAAAGTAAGACCAAAGGTTCTGAAGATGATGAGAAGACGACGATTCGATTGGAAGACATTTTTTTAAAAGTGAAGATAGGTGTTGCCTGTAGCTTGTCGACACATCATCTTCTCATCATCTTGAAAGATACCTTTGGTTTGACATCGTCTGTTTTCCTCTCCTCTGTAGGAGAATTCCCCCGTGATTCCTGTCAATGTCTTCATCTCTCGCTTCTCCTCATCTTGACCATTTGTTGGGGACAGTCCGTCTGACCAGTGCAGGGCCATAACAGGGCGGACAGACTGTAAGCATCAGCCCCACACAACCTGAAAAACAAAACAAAACAAAAACAAGGATCACACGGAAAAGACAAAAATGACAGGCATGGGCTGGGTCACTTTCCTGTACAGACACCTGCACACACCTGTCACGCTGATCAGACACCTGCACACACCTGTCACGCTGATCAGACACCTGCACACACCTCTCACGCTGATCAGACACCTGCACACACCTGTCACGCTGATCAGACACCTGCACACACCTGTCACTCCGATCAGACACCTGCACACACCTCCCACGCTGATCAGACACCTGCACACACCTCTCACGCTGATCAGACACCTGCACACACCTGTCACGTCGATCAGACACCTGCACACACCTGTCACGCTGATTAGACACCTGCACACACCTGTCACGCTGATCAGACACCTGCACACACCTGTCACGCTGATCAGACACCTGCACACACCTGTCACGTCGATCAGACACCTGCACACACCTCTCACGCCGATCAGACACCTGCACACACCTCTCACGTCGATCAGACACCTGCACACACCTGTCACGCTGATCAGACACCTGCACACACCTCTCACGTCGATCAGACACCTGCACACACCTGTCACGCTGATCAGACACCTGCATACACCTCTCACGCCGATCAGACACCTGCATACACCTCTCACGCTGATCAGACACCTGCATACACCTGTCACGTCGATCAGACACCTGCACACACCTGTCACGCTGATCAGACACCTGCATACACCTCTCACGCCGATCAGACACCTGCACACACCTGTCACTCCGATCAGACACCTGCACACACCTGTCACTCTGATCAGACACCTGCACACACCTGTCACGTCGATCAGACACCTGCACACACCTGTCACGCTGATCAGACACCTGCATACACCTCTCACGCCGATCAGACACCTGCATACACCTCTCACGCTGATCAGACACCTGCATACACCTGTCACGTCGATCAGACACCTGCACACACCTGTCACGCTGATCAGACACCTGCATACACCTCTCACGCCGATCAGACACCTGCACACACCTGTCACTCCGATCAGACACCTGCACACACCTGTCACTCTGATCAGACACCTGCACACACCTGTCACGTCGATCAGACACCTGCACACACCTGTCACGCTGATCAGACACCTGCATACACCTCTCACGCCGATCAGACACCTGCATACACCTCTCACGCTGATCAGACACCTGCATACACCTGTCACGTCGATCAGACACCTGCACACACCTGTCACGCTGATCAGACACCTGCATACACCTCTCACGCCGATCAGACACCTGCACACACCTGTCACTCCGATCAGACACCTGCACACACCTGTCACTCCGATCAGACACCTGCACACACCTGTCACGCTGATCAGACACCTGCACACACCTGTCACTCCGATCAGACACCTGCACACACCTGTCACGCTGATCAGACACCTGCACACACCTGTCACGCTGATCAGACAACTGCACACACCTGTCACGCTGATCAGACACCTGCACACACCTGTCACGCTGATCAGACAACTGCACACACCTGTCACGCTGATCAGACACCTGCACACACCTGTCACGCTGATCAGACAACTGCACACACCTGTCACGCTGATCAGACACCTGCACACACCTGTCACGCTGATCAGACAACTGCACACACCTGTCACGCTGATCAGACACCTGCACACACCTGTCACGCTGATCAGACAACTGCACACACCTGTCACGCTGATCAGACACCTGCACACACCTGTCACGCTGATCAGACAACTGCACACACCTGTCACGCTGATCAGACACCTGCACACACCTGTCACGCTGATCAGACAAGTGCACACACCTGTCACGCTGATCAGACACCTGCACACACCTGTCACGCTGATCAGACAAGTGCACACACCTGTCACGCTGATCAGACACCTGCACACACCTCTCAGGCTGATCAGACACCTGCACACACCTCTCACGCTGATCATTCGTCATTGTTTCAATTTTCCACCACAGAATGAAACACACACACACACACACACACACACACACACACACACACACACACACACACACACACAAACAAAAACAA
>JAAQRG010244962.1:0-12300 GCA_011634625.1 Babylonia areolata | reverse complement strand
TTTTGTTTTTTCTGTTTAGACAGATGGAGGAGACCAGACATGTTGATATGAGCATAGGTATCCTGAAAGGGAAGCGGTGTTCAGTTCCCTATGTGAGTGAAATGAGTTTGTGGAATCTTTGGCATGTGAAGCAATGTATTAGATGTGAAAGTAAATGGGGCAAATTGTGCTGTGACTGGGTAGAGGGAGGGCTGGGGATGGCGATGGTTCTGGTTTTGGTGCAGAGCAGAGAACGTGATGGCATTGAATGGAATCTTCATCTGGAAGCAGTGGAGTGGTCCTATCCAATGTCCTGCGAGAATGGAAGGAATGGCAGACCTTGCTTTACAGTTGCTCATGGTATGAGTAGAAAGTCCAAAAAACTGGAAAGGTATGTCCATGGAAGAAAATGGGTCTGTTTGGAATTGAGAAATTTTTGAATGGAAATGTTTAGAATTTTTCGTGAGGTTTGGTACGTGGGTGGGAGGGAGGTTTTGTTGTTTGTTTGTATGTTTGTGCAGATGGAGAATGGTGACAGTCTTTTGAGATAGGGGATCTGGAAACAAGGTTGTACCATTCCTGAGGAAGGAGGTTTTGTTCACAATGCATGCAAGGATGTGATTTGCAAGTGAGTGTAATCAGCGTGTTGAATACTTCTTGTTTGAGATGAAACGTTGGGCGTGATGGTCAATCACTTTGATTTTGTAGAGATTCCTTGGGGTAGAGGGAGTGTTGGGGATGGCAATTGTTCTGGTTTCGGTGCAGAGTGGGAAAAACGACGGCACGCACTGGATTTGACGCATTGAATTTGTCAACAAACATCAGAGTGGTCATGTCCTCAGTTGTGTCACAGTGGAAGGAATGATGGGGAGCATTGGACCTAGCATTCCTGTTCATCTTGTTACCTTTCCAGTTGGTATGGAATTTCATTTGTGTATCTATCAAGAGGAATTACTCAGTTTTCAAATGTGAAACGATTGAACTGTAATCTTTTGCATGATTGTCTGAGGTTTGGTGGATAGGAGGGGGGAGATTGTTGTTTTTGTTTTTTCTGTTTAGACAGATGGAGGAGACCAGACATGTTGATATGAGCATAGGTATCCTGAAAGGGAAGCGGTGTTCAGTTCCCTATGTGAGTGAAATGAGTTTGTGGAATCTTTGGCATGTGAAGGAATGTATTAGATGTGAAAGTAAATGGGGCAAATTGTGCTGTGACTGGGTAGAGGGAGGGCTGGGGATGGCGATGGTTCTGGTTTTGGTGCAGAGCAGAGAACGTGATGGCATTGAAGGGAATCTTCCTCTGGAAGCAGTGGAGTGGTCCTATCCAATGTCCTGTGAGAACGGAAGGAATGGCAGACCTTGCTTTACAGTTGCTGATGGTACGAGTAGAAAGTCCAAAAAACCCGAAAGGTATGTCCATGGAAGAAAATGGATCTGTTTGGAATTGAGAAATTTTTGAATGGAAATGTTTAGAATTTTTCGTGAGGTTTGGTACGTGGGTGGGAGGGAGGTTTTGTTGTTTGTATGTTTGTGCAGATGGAGAATGGTGACAGTCTTTTGAGATAGGGGATCTGGAAACAAGGTTGTACCATTCCTGAGGAAGGAGGTTTTGTTCACAATGCAGGCAAGGATGTGATTTGCGAGTGAGTGTAATCAGCGTGTTGAATACTTCTTGTTTGAGATGAAAAGTTGGGCGTGATGGTCAATCCCTTTGATTTTGTAGAGATTCCTTGGGGTAGAGGGAGTGTTGGGGATGGCAATTGTTCTGGTTTCGGTGCAGAGTGGGAAAAACGACGGCACGCACTGGATTTGACGCAGTGAATTTGTCAACAAACATCAGAGTGGTCATGTCCTCAGTTGTGTCACAGTGGAAGGAATGATGGGGAGTATTGGACCTAGCATTCCTGTTCATCTTGTTACCTTTCCAGTTGGTATGGAATTTCATTTGTGTATCTATCAAGAGGAATTACTCAGTTTTCAAATGTGAAACGATTGAACTGTAATCTTTTGCATGATTGTCTGAGGTTTGGTGGATAGGAGGGGGAAGATTTTTGTTTTTGTTTTTTCTGTTTAGACAGATGGAGGAGACCAGACATGTTGATATGAGCATAGGTATCCTGAAAGGGAAGCGGTGTTCAGTTCCCTATGTGAGTGAAATGAGTTTGTGGAATCTTTGGCATGTGAAGCAATGTATTAGATGTGAAAGTAAATGGGGCAAATTGTGCTGTGACTGGGTAGAGGGAGGGCTGGGGATGGCGATGGTTCTGGTTTTGGTGCAGAGCAGAGAACGTGATGGCATTGAAGGGAATCTTCCTCTGGAAGCAGTGGAGTGGCCTATCCAATGTCCTGTGAGAACGGAAGGAATGGCAGACCTTGCTTTACAGTTGCTGATGGTACGAGTAGAAAGTCCAAAAAACCCGAAAGGTATGTCCATGGAAGAAAATGGATCTGTTTGGAATTGAGAAATTTTTGAATGGAAATGTTTAGAATTTTTCGTGTGGTTTGGTACGTGGGTGGGAGGGAGGTTTTGTTGTTTGTTTGTATGTTTGTACAGATGGAGAATGGTGACGGTCTTTTGAGATAGGGGATCTGGAAACAAAGTTGTACCATTCCTGAGGAAGGAGTTTTTGTTCACAATGCAGGCAAGGATATGATTTGCAAGTGAGTGTAATCAGCGTGTTGAATGCTTCTTGTTTGAGATGAAAAGGTGGGTGTGATGGTCAATCACTTTGATTTTGTAGATATTCGTTTGGGTAGAGGGTGGGTTGGGGATGGCAATTGTTCTGGTTTTGGTGCAGAGCGGGAAAAACGACGGCACGCACTGGATTTGACGCATGAATTTGTCAACAAACATCAGAGTGGTCATGTCCTCAGTTGTGTCACCGTGGAAGGAATGATGGGGAGCATTGGACCTAGCTTTCCTATTCATCTTGTGACCTTTCCAGTTGGTATGGAATTTCATTTGTGTATCTATCAAGAGGAATTACTCATTTTTGAAATGTAAACCGATTGAACTGTAATCTTTTGCATGATTGTCTGAGGTTTGGTGGATAGGAGGGGGGAGATTTTTGTTTTTGTTTTTTCTGTTTAGACAGATGGAGGAGACCAGACATGTTGATATGAGCATAGGTATCCTGAAAGGGAAGCGGTGTTCAGTTCCCTATGTGAGTGAAATGTGTTTGTGGAATCTTTGGCATGTGAAGCAATGTATTAGATGTGAAAGTAAATGGGGCAAATTGTGCTGTGACTGGGTAGAGGGAGGGCTGGGGATGGCGATGATTCTGGTTTTGGTGCAGAGCAGAGAACGTGATGGCATTGAAGGGAATCTTCATCTGGAAGCAGTGGAGTGGTCCTATCCAATGTCCTGCGAGAAGGGAAGGAATGGCAGACCTTGCTTTACAGTTGCTCATGGTATGAGTAGAAAGTCCAAAAAACTGGAAAGGTATGTCCATGGAAGAAAATGGATTTGTTTGGAATTGAGAAATTTTTGATGGAAATGTTTAGAATTTTTCGTGAGGTTTGGTACGTGGGTGTGACGAATGTTTTGTTGTTTGTTTGTATGTTTGTACAGGTGAAGAATGGTGACGGTCTTTTGAGATAGGGGATCTGGAAAGAAAGTTGTACCATTCCTGAGGAAGGAGGTTTTGTTCACAATGCAGGCAAGGATATGATTTGCAAGTGAGTGTAATCAGCGTGTTGAATACTTCTTGTTTGAGATGAAAAGGTGGGTGTGATGGTCAATCACTTTGATTTTGTAGAGATTCCTTGGGGTAGAGGGAGTGTTGGGGATGGCAATTGTTCTGGTTTCGGTGCAGAGCGGGAAAAACGACGGCACGCACTGGATTTGACACAGTGAATTTGTCAACAAACATCAGAGTGGTCATGTCCTCAGTTGTGTCACAGTGGAAGGAATGATGGGGAGCATTGGACCTAGCATTCCTGTTCATCTTGTTACCTTTCCAGTCGGTATGGAATTTCATTTGTGTACCTATCAAGAGGAATTACTCATTTTTCAAATGTGAAACGATTGAACTGTAATCTTTTGCATGATTGTCTGAGGTTTGGTGGATAGGAGGGTGGAGATTTTTGTTTGTTTTTTTCTGTTTAGACAGATGGAGGAGACCAGACATGTTGATATGAGCATAGATATCCTGAAAGGGAAGCAGTGTTCAGTTCCCTATGTGAGTGAAATGAGTTTGTGGAATCTTTGGCATGTGAAGCAATGTATTAGATGTGAAAGTAAGTGGGGCAAATTGTGCTGTGACTGGGTAGAGGGAGGGCTGGGGATGGCGATGGTTCTGGTTTTGGTGCAGAGCAGAGAACATGATGGCATTGAAGGGAATCTTCATCTGGAAGCAGTGGAGTGGTCCTATCCAATGTCCTGTGAGAACGGAAGGAATGGCAGACCTTGCTTTACAGTTGCTGATGGTACGAGTAGAAAGTCCAAAAAACTGGAAAGGTATGTCCATGGAAGAAAATGGATTTGTTTGGAATTGAGAAATTTTTGATGGAAATGTTTAGAATTTTTCGTGAGGTTTGGTACGTGGGTGGGAGGGAGGTTTTGTTGTTTGTTTGTATGTTTGTACATATGGAGAATGGTGACAGTCTTTTGAGATAGGGGATCTGGAAACAAAGTTGTACCATTCCTGAGGAAGGAGGTTATGTTCATAATGCAGGCAAGGATGTGATTTGCAAGTGAGTGTAATCAGCGTGTTGAATACTTCTTGTTTGAGATGATAAGGTGGGTGTGATGGTCAATCACTTTGATGTTGTAGATATTCGTTGGGGTAGAGGGAGGGTTGGGGATGGGAATTGTTCTGGTTTTGGTGCAGAGCGGGAAAAACGACCGCACGCACTGGATTTGACGCAGTGAATTTGTCAACAAACATCAGAGTGGTCATGTCCTCAGTTGTGTCACCGTGGAAGGAATGATGGGGAGCATTGGACCTAGCATTCCTGTTCATCTTGTTACCTTTCCAGTTGGTATGGAATTTCATTTGTGTATCTATCAAGAGGAATTACTCAGTTTTCAAATGTGAAACGATTGAACTGTAATCTTTTGCATGATTGTCTGAGGTTTGGTGGATAGGAGGGGGGAGATTTTTTTTTTTTTTTTTCTGTTTAGACAGATGGAGGAGACCAGACATGTTGATATGAGGATAGGTATCCTGAAAGGGAAGCGGTGTTCAGTTCCCTATGTGAGTGAAATGAGTTTGTGGAATCTTTGGCGTGTGAAGCAATGTATTAGATGTGAAAGTAAATGGGGCAAATTGTGCTGTGACTGGGTAGAGGGAGGGCTGGGTTTTGCGATGGTTCTGGTTTTGGTGCAGAGCAGAGAACGTGATGGCATTGAAGGGAATCTTCTTCTGGAAGCAGTGGAGTGGTCCTATCCAATGTCCTGTGAGAACGGAAGGAATGGCAGACCTTGCTTTACAGGGGATCTGGAAACAAGGTTGTACCGTTCCTGAGGAAGGATGTTTTGTTCAGAATGTAGGCAAGGATGTGATTTGCAAGTGAGTGTAATCAGCGTGTTTAATACTTCTTGTTTGAGATGAAAAGGTGTGTGTGATCGTCAAACGCTTTGATTTTGTAGATATTCGTTGGGGTGGAGGGAGGGTTGGGGATGGCAATTGTTCTGGTTTTGGTGCAGAGCGGAGGGTTGGGGATGGTAATTGTTTTTATTGGTTAATGGTTCTGGTTTCAGTGCAGAGCTGAGAAAGTGATGGCATTGAATGGAATCTTCAACTGTAAGCAGTGGAGTGGTCCTGTCGCATGTCCTGTGAGAATGGAAGGAATGGCAGACCTTGCTTTACAGTTACTGTTCCCCATCATTCCTTCCACTGTGACACATCTTGGAGACACAACTGGGGACATGATCACTCTCATGTTTGACAAATCCACTGTGTGCCATCACTTTTTTTTCTTGAAGTTTGTTGCATTGGTGGGAGGGAGATTTGTGTTAGTGTGTTTATACAGATTGAGTAGGGTAGTCCAGGATGTGATCTGCAAGTGAGTGAAATCAGCCTGTCAAAAGCTTCTTGTTTGTGATAAAAAAAGCTGGGTGTGATGGTTTAATTAGTTCCATTGTTTAGAGGGTCTTTGAGGTAGAGGGTGGATTGGGGATGGTGATGGTTTGAATTATTCCTGAAGTTTGGTGCATGAGTAGGGGGGATTGGGGGGGGGGGGGTTGTTGCTGTTTGTGTGTTTGTCGAGGTGGAGAACAAATATAATGGTTAGAATTTGTATATCCTAAAAGGAAAGTTGTGTTCAAGTCCTCAAGCGAGTGAAATGAGTTTGTGGAATTGTTTGCGTTGAGACTGGGCATGTAATCTGAAGGTAGCCAATCATCACATGCATAGCCGAATTTCTGATTGGAATATCAAAAAAAAGAAAAAAAAAAAAAGAAAAAGAAAGAAAGACAAGAAGAAAGTATATTTAACAACACAACTTAACCGTGACCCACTAGTGTAGATTCCGGCAGGGGTCTGACATTCCTGTCCCGTGCAAACTAATACCCGCCTATTAAGAGCATAATGTAATTGTATGTGTGAAAATTTGCTGATGGGCATTGGGCATGTAATGTTTGTTAGATGGTCTTCTGAGATTTGATGTATGAATGAGAGGGATTTGTTTTTTTAAGTACATTTTTATTGCTTTTATTTGTATATTTGTACAGATTAGAACAACAGATGACAGTGTATTAGAATTCTCATGTTGTACAAGGTATGTCTGTGCTGTCATTGTAGAAAATTGTGACTGGCTAGAGAGAGGGTTGACATATAGATGAGTGAGATAATACTGATTGAAACAATATATTACTGTTCATAATGAGTGTTAACGATGTCATACACACACAAATAAACTGGTACACAAAATGGAGCTCTATAGAACTGATAATTCTCTGTAAATTGGTAATGATAATGAAGCTGATTTGGATGATATCAAGGCAAATATGCAGATGTGTCATATCTTTTTTTTTTCTTTTGCTCTTCAAATTTTCAGCCCCTCATGCATCACCTACTTCAGTATCAGCCCCATTGCCGATTGAAGTAGCTGTCAAGCCCCTGGCCCTGTCTCCATCATCTTCCTATTGTTATTGACACAGTAGTTGTGTAAAACTTGTGCAGTGGATATATGATCATGATTATGTCACTCACAAGTTAAAACACAAACACACACACACACACACACACACACACACACACACATACATATCTACCATATTCTTTGGTCATAAGATGCATTGATGTTATGCCATGTCTTCAGTTTCATGAAGAAAGGAAAGGGGAAAACCATATGTCAGCAACGCCATCAATAGTCATCACAGTAAAGGAATGCAATCAGTAGCTCAGACAAAAGTAGTGCAAAAGGGAAAGTCTTGTGACACCAATTCTCAAACATCTGCCATGACGAAAATCAGATGCTGTTGATTTTTCATCACACATGAGATTTCAAAGGCCTTTTAAGATAAGAGCCCTTAAATTCTTTGAAACAGTCATGTGATGTCACAGACTGGGCTACAACCTCCATTGTTCTGTTGTGTCTGTGTTTTGGTGGTGTTGACTACACTGGATACAGAACTGGACTCCAGTTGTCAGATGTGTTGCCTGTGTTTCCTTGAATTAGGAAGAGTATTGATAAATGAGCGACAGTATGGGTGGAGTTGGAATCTGAGATTAACGAGAAAATAAATAGAGAACTGTGATTGAGAACTTTATGGACATGATATACTTTCATAACGAGGAATGTGGCTTATGGCATGAGAATAATAATAATAATAATATCTGTATAGTGCTGAACCTTGTGCAGAGACAAATCAAAGCGCTTTCTCACCAGTCATTCACACGCATTCATAACTCTAAAAACTGGAGAAACTGAAGACAAGGAAGTGGCAGGGAAGGGAGGCTATCTTGGGAAGAGGTGGGTTTTTAGTTCAGACTTGAAAGAGCTGAGTGCGGAGACCTGATGAAGTGAAAGAGGAAGTTCATTCCATTTGCAAGAATAAGGCTCATTTTAAGATCTGTAGATTTTATTTGACAAACTTTGGACTCTGTCACTGTAGATTTTATTTGACAAACTTTGGACTCTGTCATAAAGGAATTGTCATTTGTATAATTCTTTTGCATGTTTGATACTGTAGTGTGCATCTGACTTTTATTCTTTTCCGCATGCGGTATCATGGAGTCCTTGCCAGATATATGATTCTTTGTCTTATTCCCTCATGTCAGAGTGAAGCTGCTCAAACAGCTGTAGCTACTTTCGTTTTCTCCGCACAGGCGGATAGTAGTTTGCACAGGACAGGAATGTCAGACCCCTGCCAGAGTCTGCACTAGTGGGTCACAGTAAGTATGTTACTTAAACGTAATTTTAGGAAGAAAATTTCCTTTTCATTTTAACAGTAACACAAGTACCTTATTTTACTCAATTTTGATTGAGTGCCACCATCTTGCTTTTTCCGTTTCTGGTCCAACAAACCGTGAAAAAGTAACAATAGGTGCAATAATTTAGGACGCTAAAAAAGGACATGATTGTACTATACCATGACTACTGATGAAGACTTCAGAGATCTGATTCCTATCCTGTGCAAACTACTATCCAGCTCATGCGGTGAAACCAAATGGAGCTGCAGCCAGTGACTTCCCTTAGTATATCACCTGAAATATTTTCCTGTGTCCAAGTTGAT
The DNA here is from genome assembly GCA_011634625.1 of Babylonia areolata. Classification (NCBI taxonomy): domain Eukaryota; kingdom Metazoa; phylum Mollusca; class Gastropoda; order Neogastropoda; family Buccinidae; genus Babylonia; species Babylonia areolata. The sequence goes on along the minus strand of JAAQRG010244962.1, from coordinate 3,638 downwards.
GGAAATGCAAAGCAGCACTGGTTTAAAGTTGTCTACCCTTATTATTGACAGCAACTCATCAGATTGTTATAGTTGTTTAAAAACAGGTCCACTGGCAGAGTTTGGTGTTTTTTTGTTTTTGTTTTTATCCCTCTCTGGAAGTATATGTCGCCAGGATTGTGAGAATTTCATGTCCATTGACATTGCAATGTTTTCTTTCTTCAGCACAGAATGTTACTGTTTTGTACACAGTGTCTTCATTGTATTCTTAAAAAAGATGTGTCTGGCAGTTGTTAAATAAATTATTGTTGTGTGTAGAACTAAGATAGCAAATGTTTGGCATTGCATACATAAAAATTAAAGTGTGAGAAAGTTATCTTAAGTTTTTTACTTTGATTTTTATGTTGACTGACTGAATGGATGTGTGTGCATGAATCTTTCATTTTCTTCTTCTTTTTATGATGGTCTTGTGGTCATGCCTGCATGAATGTTATACTCTGAAATATGTTCCTCTCCTTATCAACTTTCTAATGAGTGGTTCACTACTGAGCTTGGTTGAATAAGTGATCTTATCAGTCCTAAGCTTACTTCGCAAACTATAGGGCTGCTAAGATTTCATATGCAACACAGCCAAGGATTAAAAAAAAAAAAAAATCATTGCAAGGGGAAAAAGTTGCAAACTGAAATGTGCATCATAATAGATTTGATCTTTGCGTGGTTTGCATTATTACTAAACTGTCTGTATCCTGTTATAAACTGTATCATATGGAGCACATATGATGATGTTGTCAGGATTTGAATGTGCACAGGTGTTCTGGGTCACAAATATTCAAAAGATTTACCCACACTTTGCACAATCTCTTTCACATTTTTTTTCCCATGCAGAGAAGGAAATATAGTAAGTCAACCCAGGGATATTCTTGATTCCATTTCAATAAATGTTTGAATTTATTTCATAGAAAGTCTAACTCTGACACACTCCTCCCACTTCACACACACACACACACACACACACACACACACACACACAGACACACACGCATACATACACATGCACACACACACACACACACACACACACACACACACACGAGCATAAAAAAAACAATGCTGGTGGATTTCTATTTCACAGAAAGTCTAACACCGACACACTCCTTCCTCTTCATACACACACACACACACACAATCTCACACTCTATCACACACACACACACACACACATATACATGAGCATAAAAAAAAACAATGCTGGTGGATTTCTATTTCACAGAAAGTCAACTCCGGCACACTCCTTCCTCTTCATACACACACACACACACACAATCTCACACTCTATCACACACACACAGGTGCGCGCGGACGCACGCACGCACGCACACACACACACACACACACAATCTCACACTCTATCACACACACACAGAAACACACACACACACACGAACATAAAAAAACAATGCTGGTGGACCAGTAAAGACACATGCAAACTGCACTGTCAGTGAGACTGCTGACGAGCCATTCTTCCAAACCGTATAATCATAATCTTTCTTTGGCCAGTCTTGCTTCATACTCCCCTTTTGTGTGTGTGTGTGTGTGTGCGTGTGTGTTGAAACCAGCCAATGACATAACTCACTGTACAAATACCCCCACCCTCACTCGGGCGCGACTTAGAGTGGTTGGTCGACTTCTGCTAGGGGTTACGCTCCAGAGAACATACACTTCACCTGTCTGTTGTATTCGGCTACAAGGTTGTAGACAATTAATTGTCCGCAGACTGGTCTATCCGACCAGCACTGTTTTGTCATCGTCTTCTTCTGAATCAGTATCTCATGGCAGTGTCTCACTCGTTTTCTTTCCTTTTTTTCTTTTATTTTGTTTTTATCTATCATTAGTTTACTGTGGTGGTTTTTGCAGTGCATGTTGTGAACCAAACTTTCCAACATGCACACACACACATGCGCGTGCGAGCACACGCGCATACAGACAGACACGGACGCACACACGAGCGTGTACTCACACACACACAAACACACACCGGCAGGCACACACTGTACATGCATACATGCACATTCACACACATTCACTTGTGCATATGTATGTGTGTGCATGCATGTGTGTAGCCTCTGTGTGTGTGTGTGTGTGTGACAACAGAACGTGCACTTTGAAAATAGTATTTGAAACAGCAATAACACACAAATACAGTATCTTGTGCTCTCACACTGATGCAGAGCACGCAGCCTCCTTTACAAACCCAGTGCTGCTGAAGATTGCCCGTCAGCTCATGGGTACATAGGACCAAACAGAAACTGCACACGAAACCAACAGGTGCGGACAAACAGACACTGCAAAGGAGAGAGGGGGAAGAAAGTGTCTGTGGTCATCATTCCTCTGTACTGACGTCCCCTTTATTTACCCGTGTGCAGCTGACGGGAAATACGAAGTTGCTGCACTTGTTTGAAGTTGTTTGCCTATGTGGAAGCGCGGAAGGTTACTGAGCTGTTGACTCTTAGGAGGAAGATGGCAGAATGGTTAAGACGATCATCTGCCAATACAGAGTCCGCGAAGGTCTGGGTTCGAATCCCGCTCTCGCCCTTTCTCCAAAGTTTGACTAGAAAATCGAACTGAGCGTCTAGTCATTCGGATGAGACGATAAACCGATGTCCCGTGTTCAGCACGCTCTTGGCGCACTGAAAAAGAACCCATGGCAACGAGAGTGTCGTACTCTAGCAAAATTCTATCGAAGATACCCACTGTGACAGGTGCACACGTATGCATGCATGCGCTCAAGGCCTGGCTAAACGCGTTTGGTTATGCTGCTGGTCAGGAATATGCCAAGCAGATATGGTGTAGCGTATATATGGATTTGTCCGAACGCATTGACGCCTCCTTGAGAGACTGAAACTGACTCTGGTCTATAATTTCTTGAGCGGCTTGCCTCAGAGGACAACATTCCAGCACACACACACACACACACACACACACACACACAGCTGGCGTCCACTGAGCACACTGTAGTCTTATCTGGTTAATCAAGCTTTTAGTTGGTGTTTGTTTGGTTAAGATGATAATGTGTCATGAACTGTGTTGTTTAGCGGGCCTAATTTTCAGACGTGTATCAGATGTGACAGGGTTTCGTTCTATAGACGCTTTTTTTTTGTTTTTCGGGGTGTGTGGTGGTGGTGGGGGGAGGGGTGGGGGGAGAAGGTTGTTGTTGGGCAGCCTTGATATGACCCGTGGAGTCAAATGGGCCACAGGTGACAATGTCAAATGTCAAATCCACCTTCTCTCTCTGTCTCTCTCTGTCTCTCCCCCTCTCTCTCTCTCTCACTCACACACACGCACACACACACGCACAAACACACACTTTTTTTTTTTTTTTTTTAATGAATAAAGTAGGCTATGGCAAAACTACTAATTCAAACACATGAAGTCACTAACCGCTATCGAAAAGTGAACTTTTGTCCAGTAGTTTTGCTGTGTTTAGCACTCGCAGACAGAACTGAAATCTTTATCTCGGTCAGCCGGTTTCAGTTTCAAGTGGGATGTCAAAGTGTGCGAACTGATCCATAGACGCTACACCACATCTGCTTTGAAAAGGGAATAAGGCAGCAGATGCGAATTACTTTCGCATATATGCCCAACTCGCGTTGGTCAAGCTT
>JAAQRG010244952.1:0-12323 GCA_011634625.1 Babylonia areolata | reverse complement strand
TGTGTGTGTCTGTATGAATGTGTGTGTGTGTTTGTGGTGTGTGTGTGTGTGTGTGTGTGTGTGTGTGTGTGTGTGTGTGTTTGTGTCTGTGTGAATGTGTGTGTGTGTTTGTGGTGTGTGTTAATGTGTGTGTTTTTGTGGTGTGTGTGTGTGTGTGTCTGTGTGTGTATGTGTATGTCTGTGTGAATGTGTGTGTCTGTGTGTGTTTTTTTGGTGTGTGCGTGTGTGTGTTTGTGGTGCGTGTGTGTGTTTGTGGTGTGTGTGTGTGTGGTGTGTGTTTGTGGTGTGTGTGTGTGTGTGTGTGTGTGTGTGTGTGTGTGTGTGTGTGTGTGTGTGTGTTTTCCTCTTTGTTTCCTCTTTCCTCTCCTTGTTCTTGTTCTCCGCTCATTTTCATTGCTCTTCTGTTTTTGCCCCTCATCTTCCCTTTTTCTCTTATTCTCCCTCATCGTTTTTCTTCCTCTTCAGCCTTTCCCTTCGCCTCATTTTTCATTTCTACATCCTCTCTTCTTCTTCTCCCTTTCTTCTTCTTCTTCTCCACCTCCTCCTCCTCGTCGTCTTCCTCCTCCTTCTTCTCCTTCTTCTTCTTCTTCTTCTCTACCTCCTCCTCTCCCCTCCTCCTCTTCCTCTTACTCCTCTTTCTTCTTCTTCCCCCTCTTACTCCTTCTCCTTCTTGTTCTTGTTCTTCTCCTCCTCCTCCTCCTCCACCTTCTTCTTCTTCCTCTTCCTCCTCCATCTTCTTCTTCCTCTTCCTCTTCCTCCTCCTTCTCCTCCTCCTTCTTCGTCGTCTTCTTCTTCTCCACCTCCTCCTCCTCCTCGTCTTCCTCCTCCTCCTCGTCTTCCTCCTCCTCCTCCTTCTTCTTTTTCTTCTTCTTCTTCTTTTTCTCCTTCTCCTCTTCCTCCTTCTCCTCCTCTTCCTCTTACTCCTCCTCCTTCTTCTTCTTCTGCCCCCTCTTACTCCTTCTTGTTCTTGTTCTTCTCCTCCTCCTCCTCCTCCTCCTCCTCCTCCTCCACCTTCTCCTTCTTCTTCTTCCTCTTCCTCCTCCATCTTCTTCTTCTTCCTCTTCCTCCTCTTCCTCCTTCTCCTCCTCTTCCTCCTACTCCTCCTCCTCCTTCTTCTTCATATATGTGCATATCTATCTATCTATCTATCTATCTCTATCTATCTATCTATCTATCTGTCTGTCTGTCTGTCTGTTTTCCTACCTATTCACAGACATCACTGAATAAATCAGAAGATGTCGCCTACAATTCAGTAACTCTCTGTGATTTCTTCCCAGTCTTTCTCTTCATTCATTTCCTTCAAAAAACGCCTCCTCCCCGCCTGAAGCATCACTTGCGAAGAAAGAGGGAAAGACAGAAAGAAAGAGAATAGAAAGAATGAAAGCAAAAACACAGTTTTATGATAAAAACAGGTACATGAGACCGATTACAAAAAGAAGAAAGAAGAGAAAAGACAGGAAATATAAAATTAAGAATCCACAAAAAAATCTGAAAAGAAAGGATAAACAAAGATAAAAAGATTGAATGACAGAAAAAAGAAAAAAATGACAGAAGGAATGAAGAGATTTTGTTGAAATTTAACAGAAAAAAAGGAAGCTGGTGCATGGAAGAGTACAACCCCTTGGCTCTAATTTCCTGATCACTGTTTGTCCTAGCAGACGACACGGACCTCCTCTTTCATTTCATTAATAACGATTTCCATCAAACCTGACTCTCCCCCTCCCAGATCTTATTTGAGTCAACAGCTTTCCCCGTTTCTTCCCCAGTCTGCAAATCACAGTGGGAGGTTGGGGGTGGGGGGGGGCGGTGGGGATGGGGGCGGGGGGGATCGAAAGCAATTGTAACAGGGCCACAAACAGGGGAGAAAACCCAAATGATTTGGTTTCATGTGATTTGAGTTTCTGGGCAAGGAGAATACACTGAAAAGATTTTTTTTTTAATGCATTAGTGCCTTTTTAAAAACATGGTTTATTCTTTTGTTCATACGCAGAAATGTATGTGAGAAGAGGTGAGAGAATTATACTATTTCGTGCAATTATGATTGATATTCATGTATCGGAATGTGTGTAAAAATAATCTAACCGACCACAAATGCCACAACATGACAATATAAAAAAACGAAAAATCAACACAACACACACACACACACACACATAAAATTATGTATAAATAAATAAATATATATAATATATATATATATATATATATATATATATATATATATATAGAGAGAGAGAGAGAGAGAGAGTCGGGGGGGAAGAACTCACTATTTCCACATATCAATACGTAGAGACAATTTTTAGTGGCAATCTGTCTCTGCAACAGAAAATTCAATATAGATGTTGCCTGTCCAAAACTCCTATCTGAAAACCAGGAGAGAGAAAAACATGCATAATCAGAGCTTCAGGGGATACCTCTAGTTCCATTCTGTACAGTTTATTGCAAAGGGATTTTTTTTTCTTAAACTATCGGACACAAAAATACTTGAGAAACGGGTAAACAACACCCAAAAAGCTCTCATCTTCGCGGAACAAAAAAAAGCAACCGAACTGAATAGATATTTTCATATTAATTCAAGAAACCGAAAAAAGACTTTTATAGGGAGGCGGGGATGGATGGGTAGGGGGCATGAGGGAGGAGAGTTGTGTTGATTTTTTTTTAAACATGCAATATGGTTTTTACCAGAAGGCAAAAGCGATATGTCAGAAATCAAAGAAAAAAGACAAAGAACACTGTGAGGCAATAAAAAAAATGAAACTGTGGGAGAAAAATGGAGAGACTGAGTGGATGATGTGTGTGTGTGTGTGTGTGTGTGCAATTCTCTCTCTCTCTCTCTCTCTCTCTCTCTCTCTCTGTTCAGTTGTGTGTGTGTGTGTGTGTGTGTGTGTACACGTGCCGGTGCAGTTTTTCATATGCAAACCCTGGTTGAATTGAATCCGCAAAGAGACCACATTGATACTCAGTATGCACGAAGCTTATCATAAGAGAAATGGTAAGTGTGGAACAGCAAAGAAAGGGAGGAATGGAAAACATTATACACAGAAACAGATGGAGTTGCGGGGGAACGGAGGGCTAAAAAGAATACACTGATTTCAAACCGAATTTGCTCCACTGTGCCGAGTAGAAGGAAATAACCCCATGTATTTCGCCAGAAAAAGAGAAATATCGGAAGAAAGACACAAATAACAATTTAAAAGACTGTTGAGAGAGACAGACAGACAGACAGAGACAGACAGACAGACAGAGAGACAGAGACAGACAGACAGAGAGAGAGACAGAGACAGACAGACAGACAGAGAGACAGACAAACAGACAGACAGAGAGAAGGAAATATCTCGATGTTCATGAAACAAAGAAAGACTAATGTGAAAAGAACATTTTTAATCGGGACGAAAAGAAAGTGTAATATTCAGTGGAAAAAAGTTATAACAACTTAACAACTAAATAGAAAGGAAAAGCAACGATCATATAATGAAAGGAAATGGGGTGTGGAAATGTAAGAGAAGAGGTGTGTGTGTGTGTGTGTGTGTGTGTGTGTGTGTGTGTGCAACACAAAAAAATATCCACTCAGCCCCCTTACCTCCTGCACTTTCTTGATCAGTGCTTGTCCTAGCACCTCTTCTTTCATTGCATTAATAACGATTTCCATCAAATCTGACTCTTCTTCCCCCAGATCTGATTTGATTCAACAGCTTTCCTCATTTCACCAGGCTGCAAAACACTGCGGGAACGAGGGGGGTGGGGAGGGAGGGGTCTAAAGCAGTTGTGACAGGGTGACAGACAGGGGAAATAAACACATTATGTCACTTGACGTGACCCGAATTTCTGAGCAAGGGGAAATCACTGGAGGGGACGAAATCTTGGTGGCGTTTTTCAATTTGTATGCATCTTCGTGCGTGTGAGCGGGCATCCTCGGACGTGAGACAAGAGAAAGGAGTAAGAACAGAGACAAAATCAACAGAAATGTGCAAGTATTGAAGAATCCTTTACCTTTGCCAGAAGGGTTTGTGTCTGTGTTTGTGTGAGACCTTCGACATACCTACCAAACTGATCACCGAATACAGATGCAAAAATTGAAGAAGAAAAAGAAGAAGAAGAAAATACAGTAATATCGTGCCTACCGCTTACAATCAGGCTAAAACATAATCGTATTATTCCAAGAAAAAAATAGAAAGAAGGTTGATCTTATAAACAAACAAAGATCAGATCGATAACAAAACACACAAAATTGAAAGAAAACATATATACAACAACAAAAATTTTCTGGCCTCAAACAAAAATGTGCACAATAAAATTAGTATTTCTAGTTTGAACAAAACTTTGGAAGTCCTTTTCGTTTGGGAGCTAAGCAATGCAAGGAGTCGGTCTGTTGAGACAGCAAAATATGTGCGGTATACTAACTATATAAAAGATTACAAGTTGGGAATGACTGCATTGGAAGTATCCATTGTAAGGTTTAATTCCCTTGAAAAAGAAACAAACCAACAACAACAACAAAAATAAAACAACAACTTGCGATCATCGGAAGAGTTGTTGATGGTTGTTTTGAATCCACCAACCCCATTATCACAAATTTATAAAGCGTTCATCCATTTCGGTCAGGAACGGTTGAGAATTTAAGCGAGGTCCTGACGTGGAGTTTTATTCTCACGACCAATGTTTTAGTTTCTTTGCTTGGAGTTTTGTTGTTGTTGCTGCTGCTGTTTTTTTGTTGTTGATTTGTTTGTTTTTTTGTTGTTTTTTTTCATGTAATCATGGGCTAGTCCACCACGCGCTGTGGTGTCGACACAAGAAGGGGTGATGGGGGGGTGGGGGGGGGGAACGGGGAAGGGTGTGAGGAGGGGATGGAATCGTTTTGCAGGCTTCTGTTTGGGGAGTGGTAAAATGGATGAGGAAGGATGCAGGCGAGTTTGCTTTTGCGTTCAACGGTGACAAAACTTTAAATGTCCTTTTCACAAGCCTTCTTCTTCTTCTTCTTCTTCTTCTTCTTCTTCTTCTTCTTCTTCTTCTTCTTCTCTTTCGCCTCTTTTCCACTGCTTTTCATATCCCCCACCCCCACCCCTGACCTCCTTCCCCTCATCTCTCTTTTCTTTTTCTGGTTCCTCTCCGCTGTTTTTTTCCTTATTCGTTTCCTCTTCGTTTTTTGTCGTTGTTTCTTTTTACTTTCTTTCTTTCTTCTTCTTCCTCTTCTTCTTCTACTCCTTCTTCTTCTTCTCGTCTTCCTCCTTCGTCCTCCTCTTCCTTCTCAACCTCTTCGTCTTCTTCTGTACAGGTGGGGTTTTTTTCTCAGTTCTTCAGCTGACCCAGACGTTACGTGCAACAAAGGAGCCGGGCATAAAGTGGAAAAACTGCTGTCAGTCTGCTGTCTCTTCAAGGCTCTTTCAGCCAGCAAAGAGGACAGGGTATGGCACAGCAGCATTTGGACTCTCCCTACATGAGGGATGATGGGCTTGGGCAGAGCAATTATTGGACTCTTCCGATCTGAGGGGTTGGTGTGTTTAAGAAGTTGATGGGTTAGAGTAGAGTGACTTGATGGGTTCAAGTAGAGTGACTTGATGGGTTCAAGTAGAGTGACTTGATGGGTTCAAGTAGTGTGACTTGATGGGTTCAAGTAGAGTGACTTGATGGGTTCACGTACTGTGACTTGATGGGTTCAAGTAGAGTGACTTGATGGGTTCACGTACTGTGACTTGATGGGTTCAAGTAGAGTGACTTGATGGGTTCAAGTAGAGTGACTTGATGGGTTCAAGTAGAGTGACTTGATGGGTTCAAGTAGTGTGACTTGATGGGTTCACGTACTGTGACTTGATGGGTTCACGTAGTGTGACTTGATGGGTTCAAGTAGAGTGACCTGATGGGTTCACGTACTGTGACTTGATGGGTTCACGTACTGTGACTTGATGGGTTCACGTACTGTGACTTGATGGGTTCACGTAGTGTGACTTGATGGGTTCAAGTAGTGTGACTTGATGGGTTCACGTACTGTGACTTGATGGGTTCACGTAGTGTGACTTGATGGGTTCAAGTAGAGTGACCTGATGGGTTCACGTACTGTGACTTGATGGGTTCACGTACTGTGACTTGATGGGTTCACGTAGTGTGACTTGATGGGTTCACGTACTGTGACTTGATGGGTTCAAGTAGAGTGACTTGATGGGTTCAAGTAGAGTGACTTGATGGGTTCAAGTAGTGTGACTTGATGGGTTCAAGTAGAGTGACTTGATGGGTTCAAGTAGTGTGACTTGATGGGTTCACGTACTGTGACTTGATGGGTTCAAGTAGAGTGACTTGATGGGTTCAAGTAGAGTGACTTGATGGGTTCAAGTAGTGTGACTTGATGGGTTCACGTACTGTGACTTGGAGTTAAAGTGGCTTTTATACTTTCCGCGATACGAGGAAAGCTGGATATGAGCACGAGATTTCCAGACACCTCTTGACGAGGGAAGCATGACGTTACTGTAGAACACATTGACCTTTTTTTTCTTTCTTTCTTTCTTTCTTTCTTTCTTTCTTTCTCGCTCTCTCTTCCTTTCTCTCTCCCTTTCTTTCACGTCACAGATGTCAAGTAAACGTAAGGCACTACTGAACACCACCACCAGAGAAAACAGCAGCAGTGCAGCAACTTCTCTGGCGGGTGGTCTCATGGCAGCCCGAGGCTGACAGCTTCCTGTGAACTGCTGGCGTTCTGAGTTGGGCAGAACAAACCTGATGATGTCTGTAACCTTGACAGCACAAATGAGCGGCATAAGAGCAATACCACTGAAGAGGAACAGAATACGAGAGGCAAAACAAAAGAAAGAAAGACAGAAAGAAAGACAGAAAGAAAGAAATCAGGATATTAAAAGAAGACAGAAGTGGACGAATGGAGGTTGAAATTTGAAAAAGATTGAAAGAAATAAAGAAAGAAAGCTGGATATTAAAAGAAAGGAGAGGTCGACGAATGGAGATTAAAATATGAAAAAAAAAAAAATGAAAAAAAAAACTTAAAAAAAAAAAGAAAAGAAAAACAAGCCAAACAAAAAAATACTCAGGAAGCACAGTGTTAGGAGCAGGGTCTTTAAGTAAATCAGCAAACTGTGAACAAAAAAAAATATCTCCCCCTGCCCGCTGCCTTTCCTGATCGCTGTTTGGCCTTAAAGAGGACATGGGTCTCCTTGCTTCCTTTGATCAGTAACGGTTTTATCAAATCTGACGTCCACTTCCTGATTTTAGTTTGCTTCAGCAGATTTTCTTCCCCCCACCCCCGCCCCCTGTTTCATAACAATCACCAACTTGCTGGCGTTTATAATAGTAATAGATAATAAATTATGTAAGGCCTGTTTATAGAGCGCGGAATCTCGTACGGAGACAAATCATGTCTGCCTGAGTGTGTATGTGTGCGTGCCTGAAATCTGATTGAATGACACAGGAAACGAATGATGAGCGCCCAATGGCAGTCGGCTCTACTCAGGTAGGCAGCCCGAGTTTGTAGAGCACTTAGAGCTTGGTCTCCGACTGAGGATAGGCACTATATAAGTATCTATATCAAATGAAATCAGTCACTCACGACTTTCGCACGCTTGCTTAACTTAACAAAAGGGATGAAAGGTAAAACATACAGCTTCATACAGATAGAAGGGTAAAGAAACTAAGGACGAAAAGAAGGGTGAGGCTATTTTGAAAAGAGATCTTAAAGCGCAACGCTGGTTTGCTCGACTATCGGGCTTTTCCTCACGTTCCATCGTTTGAAAGTGTCCACAGATGAACACACACACACACACACACACACACACACACACAGAGGCATGACACAGCTGCTTTGCATTTCCGAGTTCTAAAGAATTACAGAAACAAAAACAATCCCACAAATTCACAGAAGAACGATGTTGCACTTGGATTCATAACAAGGCCTTCACAGTTTATGACGTCATTTCCGTGACAAGGTGACGCCAGAAAATGGCGACATAAGCCGCCCGGGAATCATGCTTTAGGGTCGTAAATGGCCTGGGTTGATGTCATTTTATGCCGGTGTTATGCCCAAGAATAACCCGCATCCCCAAGTTAACCCCACGGAGTCATTCTGCGGAAAGCAGGAAATAGCCCCAGTGAGGAGTTAGCCCGGGAACACTCCAACCCTTAACCTGAAATGACTGTGTCCTAAAGACTGAAATTTATCAAATCAATTAACACTAAATAGTATATCACTGGCGACAAAAAGGGCGGAATCAATTTTGGGGACGACCGCCAACACAGTCCAGCCCTGGTCCCAAAGCACTCCGTGTTGAGTCAGTGTGGGCTGGTATCTTTTCGATTGCAGCGGTGATACAGACGCCAGAGTAATTCCACATGAACGTGAGCGGAGTGCATTTAGTCCCAGCCAAAATATATGTCCATGGGGAATCATTTTTGGGGTATAACTACAGTCCACGAACAAATTCTATCGAAGTCATTTGGCTGACTTGCAATGGAGTCCTAGCCGATAATCACCCCCTCAATAGTGGTCTTAATTTCATAGTTGAAAAAAGCGTGAAAAAGCAAGCATTTTCTAAAACAGATATATTCCGATATGAAAAAAGTGGGGGGAGGGGGGTTGGAGGCTGGAGCTGATGGAACTTTTGGTGGTATAAAGTAAGAGTGAATAGTTTTGAAATAACTCCAAATGGAGTGTTCATGGGCTGATTCCAGTGGAGTCAAAACGCTGGCTGGAGTCATTTCAAGGCACTACACCGCCCAGGCCTTTAAGGAGACGCTGCTAGTGGCCAGTGTGTAAGGGAGAGTTCACGGGCAGCAGCATGAGGGATCCTAGACTGGGGGGCATAAGCAATCCCAGCAGCGCTAAGTTTGCTTAGCGTTGGGAATTTTCCTTGGTCCGTACTAATTCTGTAGACTTTGGAAAATCGTTTACTCTGTCGAGATCTCTTATGCCTGGTAGGCCTGCTCTACGCTTTGTGTGTACACAAAGATCAGACATCTGCCTTTTTGTTTTTACAGTAGATGTGGTGTAGCGTATATGGATCAGTCCGCACGCTTTGACACCTCCTTGAAGCTGAAGCTTAAACTGAAACTGCTTATGCAATGCATGCTCAGGTCCTCTTATGAACTGTGAAGACAATAAACACGCCACTGCCGGTCGATAAAAACAGTGAGATGAGTCATCTCCTCTCAGTAGGCTGTGGAAGAAAACATAAAGAAGTTATTAACTGTATTTATTTTGTGGCTTGAAACCACGATAGCTCGGACTACGGTGCTCTTGTATTGCTGTTTTGGTTGAACCAACACTCCATCATGAACTCACTTGTTCTAATTTCCGCTTTGTTCAGGGTATTGATCAAAACATTCGTGGACCCAGGCTCGTGCCCAATAGAATCAACACATCTGCCTGCTTCAAGGTTCCTTCCTCTCCTAACCACAGCATCTGTGCCACTGCACGCATTATCCCCAGTAATGAAGTTACAACAATCAGCCGCTTTCATGTCATGAACATGAAAACTTGTCGACAAAACGTGGCAAGAAAGCTGTCAACAACCCCCCGCCTGTTTAATTAACGAAATTGTCTTGATCAAGCGTCATTCATGCAACGCTCATATCTGTTGGCTGTTCAGGCTGCATCTTTTCTTGTGTCTCAATATGACACTTGTCGATCAACTACACGTTCAGGTCTGTAAAGACAGCCACAGATTGTGCAACCTGCAACACACGGGGCAAGGGGAGAGAGAGAAAAAAAAGTGGGGGTGAGAGGGAGTTAGAGGAGGGTGTAGGGGTGCAGGAGAAGCCCACACAATGAAGGCTCATTCTCTGGAACAAAAACCGGCATTCCCTGGAAAGGGTTCTTGATCAGTCCTCGCCGCTCACTCCATGATTATAGATTTATGAAGCGTTATATCTCCACGCTCTGCCATGTTTGCACAAAGGGAATTAATCTGGGTTCCTGATGGAAAAGTTTATTCCCCTGATCGACTCTTCAGCGTGTGATGTAATCACGAGCGAGGCAGCCAGGAGATGACGTCAACACAAGAGGAGGGGCGGTGGAGGAACGGAAGGAACTCGACGGGCTTTTGTTTGAGGAGGAAATAAAATGGGTTAAGAACTTTCCGAGTAGGATGCAGAAGAGTTTGTTTTGCATTAAACAGTCACGGAACTTTGAACGTCTTTTCGTTGCGTCCTTCTTCCTCTCCTTCTTCTCCTTCTGCTTCTTCTTCTTTTTTCTTCTTCTTCTTCTTCTTCTTCTTCTTCTCAGTGTGTGTGCGTGTGTGTGTGTTTGAGTGTGTAGGCGTGAATTGTTCGTATGTCTTTGTTTGCTTGTTTTAGTGTGTGTGTGTGTGTGTGTGTGTGTGTGTGTGTGTGTGCACATACGGACTTGATAATACAAAATATATATTATTTGTTCTTTTCATTGCTTTGCTACTGTCAATGGACTGCTCCAGTTGCTGTTCTCATCCGTCGTTCTCATTATTCTATGTCATTTCATTTTATTTATTCATTTTTATGTTATGCATCGTTAAATGGGGAGAATTGTAAATAGGCCTATACTGTGCCTAATTCTTTATCCATTAAAATTCAATCAATCAATCAGTCTCCTCCTCCTCCTCCTCCTCCTCCTCCTCTTCATCTTCATCTTCTTTTTGACTTCGTTTTGTATAAAACTGATTGTACACTGAATATCTTATCTGGAAGCTTACGTTTTTTATATTTTGTTATCTTTGTTGTTTTTGTTGTGTGTGTGTTTGTTTGTTGTTGTTGTTTTGTGTGTGTGTGGGTGTGTGTGTTTGGTTTTGTTGTTGTTGTTGTTTTTGTTTTTTGGGTTGTTGTTTTTTTTGTTTATTTGTTTGTTTTGTTTTGTTGTTGTTGTTTTGGTTTTTTTGTTTCTTGTTGTTGTTGTTTTGTTGTTGTTGTTGTTGTTGTTGTTGTTGTTTTTTGTTGTTGTTGTTTGTTGTTGTTGTTTTCTTTTTTTTGGGGGGGTGTTTGTTTGAATGGGTTTTTTTGTGGTTGTTGTTTTGTTTTGTTTTTTGTTTTGTTTTGTTTTTTTGTTGTTGTTTTTTTTGCTTTGTTTCCTCTCTTTCTTCTTCCTTCATGTGTCTCTGTTTGGTGTTTTAATGCTACAGTTGCGGTGCTTTCAGTATCTTCTTCTAAGGTTATTTTCTTCTTTCTTTCTCAGTCATTCTTCATAATAACATTCTCTATCTTCTTTTCCTTTTCTTCCAAAAGAGGGTTGTCGTTGTTTTATTTTGTTTTGTTTTTGTTGTTTTGTTGTTGTTTTTTGTTGCTGTTGTTTCTTTGGGGGGTTGTGTTGTTTTTGTTTGTTTTGTGTTTTGTTTTGTTTTGTTTTTGTATTTTGCTGTTGTTTTTTGTTTTGTTTTGTTTTGTTTTTTTGTTTTGTTGTGGTTTTTTTGTTGTTGTTTTTTTTCAATCTCAATGTGCAACATAGTATTTCAATCATCCCTTCCTCACCCTTCCATTTCATTTCAGTTTCAAGGTGTCAAATCGTGTGGACTGATCCATATTCGCTGCACTACAACTGCTTTGAAATATTCGTTTTCAGAGGAGCAGAGACTTCTGACCTACGCATGAAGCCCTGGCAAAGCGCTGGTCTGGCCTTCCGTGAAAACCAAAAACAGAATCAAGGATTTCTGTGAGTGTGGAGGGTGAATTTTATTTGGTGTCCTGTCACACACACACTGGTAGCTGAGGGCAAAGGCGGCAATACAAGGGCATACAGGAGTCAAGACCTGGGTGCGGCCGGGCCCCTTAGAGTGTAAGGAGTTAAAGGCCGAAACACTTGACTGAGGGGGGTGGGCTTCTTCTCTAAAGACCTTGTACTGTCCAGCTCTCCCTAGAGTTTCTTATCACAGAGGAGCGTTTAACCTCACCTGGCGTGTGGGGAGATGATAGGTTTGGGATTTCTTTCGTTGTTTGTTGACGTTGTTGTTGTTGGAGTTTTGGTTTGGTTTTGTTTTTAGGGGCTGGGGTTAAAAGACCGGGATGGGGTGGATCGGAGGATAGACTATACCGGAACGGTTCAACATATTCTTCATGTCAGTGGTGGTGTTCATGACAGTGATGATAGTGACAGCAGTGGTGTTGATGATCATGGTGATGTCAGTGGTGGTCATGACAGTGATGATAGTGACAGCAGTGGTGTTGATGATCATGGTGATGTCAGGGGTGGTGTTCATGACAGTGATGATAGTGACAGCAGTGGTGTTGATGATCATGGTGATGTCAGTGGTGTTCATGACAGTGATGATAGTGACAGCAGTGGTGTTGATGATCATGGTGATGTCAGTGGTGGTCATGACAGTGATGATAGTGACAGCAGTGGTGTTGATGATCATGGTGATGTCAGT
>JAAQRG010244948.1:5000-12311 GCA_011634625.1 Babylonia areolata | reverse complement strand
ATACATATATACATACATACAGACACACACACACACACACACACACACACACACACACTTTTTTCCCTTGTCTAATATCACTAAAAAGCCATACATACATGCGTACATGTCTACAAAGCACACACACACACACACACACACACACACACATGCATACATACATGCATAAATACATACTAAAAAGACACACACACACACACACACACACACACACACACACACACACACACACACACACATTCACCTGATAAAACATCGGCAAAGACCGTCACCGATTCCCAAGCCACAGAGTGGATCACGTGATGCGCAAACTGTATGCTGTGTCGTCTTCCACCATCTGTCAAGATAAAACTCTGTTTGCATATTATTTAAAAAAAAATTAAAACCTATTCAAGACAACATGGATACATCATTTAGTTATGCATCAGCACATCATTGAGTACATCTTGGGAGCACCAGAAAGATCTGCAAGACTTCTTACGACTCATCCGAGTGATGCCCAGTGCTTGGCGTCATATGGACCATCGTCATGCCCACTTTCAGTTTCGTTGCTCCTTTAACTCTCTCCGTACGAACGACCAAAGAGGCTCCGATGACAGTTTTTCGCCGCTGTGGGCTCGTTATATCTTGCAAGCAGAAGGTTCTCCCATCAATGAGGTGGATGAAGATAAAGAATGCCGCATTTCTGTCGACGAAAGTACAGGCTGAGTCAATCAAACATCCACTGGTCATCAGGACGGGTCTCTGACGGGCCAGAAACAGAAGAAGACTTGCCGTCTCGAATGAGTTAATTAACCCAGGTCAAAGAGAAAAGGAGCTTCAGCTTGGAAGTCTCCATTCAGCTAAGTGAAACCTGACTTCCAGTGGAATCTTCAGCTGAGGCTTGAAAACCTCAATATTATTATCCCCATCACAGACCCCTCTGTGTTTTGCGGGGAACACCTTAAACTCACGAGCCTGCAGATCTATGACGACGTCCTAGAGTTGTCTTAAAGGCCTCGCACAGTTATTTTTCAGTTTCAGTTTCTCAAGGAGGCGTCACTGCGTTCGGACAAATCCATATACGCTGCGCCACATCTGCTAGGAGGATGCCTGACAGCAGCATAACCCAACGCGTTTTAGTCAGGCCTTGGGTGCGTGCATAATTTGTGTACCTATCATCAGAGTGGATTTTTGCTTCAGAATTTTGCCAGAGAACAACACTCTCGTTGCCATGGGTTCTTTTTCAGTGCGCCAAGTGCGTGCTGTACACGGGACTTCGGTTTATCGTCTCATCTTAATGACTAGATGCTCAGTTTGATTTTCCAGTCAAACATGGGGAGAAAGGGCGAGAGCAGGATTCCAATCAAGACCCCGCGGCCTCTCTGTATTGACGTTGAACGTCTTAACCATTCTGCCACTGCCACCTTCCTCAAAGAGCAGAGACTGGTTCACCGAGAACAACAATGGGATCCCAGAACAGATCCGCTCAACAGGCACACCTAGCTCAATACATCTTGTCCTGATAAGAAAGGAACCTCCCGGCCTGTGTGTATCAACCTTCTGTACAAGTTTCAAAGGATTCGGATCGTATGATGAGATCAATCTCGCAGAGATAACTCAGCTTTGCGTAGATACTGGTGACTACAAAGGGTTATATGAACCAGCAACAGGAGCCAGTTGTATTGTTGGGACGGAGGAGCCTAGTATGGTCGTAATCTGCTACTAACTGTGTGTAGTATGGAACTGACCAATTGCGTAGTTCAGTCAACGTAGTCATTTAGTCACGTGTAACTGTCAAAACGTTAGAACCAAGCAATGCAACTGGCACCAGGTCAAGAGTGCACTCAGCCATGTGCTCTTCACAGGCAAGGAGTTCATCCTGAACTGGTGGTCTGAATATCTATAGGTTATCTTTAGCGCTAAATGCATTATCAAAGTTTGGCAACCCATCGCACCCTTCAGCTGAAAAAAAAAAAAAAAAAGACGTGGACGAGATTCTTGCCCGAAGAAGAGACCATCAGGTTATAGAACAGCTGAAGAGTGACATGTTTCAACATGATAGTGATACTGTCATGCTGTCATGTCGTTTCTTCTTTGCTTCCTTTTTTTTCTTACATTTTTGTTTTCATGGCAGTTCATACACAGATTGCTTTAAAATCCTTTCACTGCCGAGCTCGCATTAATTTATGCACAGGCGTGGTAGAGGACCCATGTCACTGAAAGGTGACCACTCATTGGTGTGTTATCCATGAACCTACTGCTCTTAATGTTCGGTATTAGGATAGGCCATAAATTATTTTCTACACATCGCAGGGGGAATCCCCAGCTATTCTTAGCCACTGTCTTTTCTGTGTTTATACCACAAGGGAATTTTGTACTCTAAATTGACTGGCGGTGAAACAATTCTGAATACGTCTGCCTTCAAACAACAGTGGGAAAATACTAAGGAACATAAACTGAAGATGAAAAGAAAGAAAGATGATGATGATGATGATATGGATGGTATAGCGCCAATCATCTGTCAGAGACCAAGTTTTAACCGCTTTACAAATACGGGGTCATTTTATTATTATTATTATTATATCACTGAATTTTGTGCAGAGACAAATCAAAGCGCTTTCGCATCAGTCATTCACACGCATGCATCACACTAAAACTGGAAAAAAAAACTGAAGACAAGGAAGAGGCAGGGAAGTGAGGCTATTTTGGGAAGAGGTGGGTTTTAAGACCAGACCTGACGAAGAGAAAGAGGATGTTCATTCCAATTGCAAGGTCCAGAGACAAAGAAAGAACGGCGGCCAACAGTCGAGTGTTTGAATGTGGGTGTGCGTAAACAGAGTGGATTTGCACAACAGACTTTCTACATCTTTCGGGCATAGGACTGAACTCGTTAACCCATAAAGGTGATGGGAGAGAGAAGAGAAAGGTGGTGCACTCTGGGGGAGAGTGTGGGGGGGTTAATTGGAAGAGAATGGTGATGTTTTCACGTCCTTTAAACTGTTGGCATCTCAAAGCCGGCGAGTGAGTTCCACCCACCTGCACACAAGGCTCCAGTGCCAGACCCCACAGACATCAGTACACAGCACGTCAGGACAGACCTCACCAGGGACAGCTGGACACGAGGGGGCTTGGTCACCACGCTCATGTCCGTCACTGTAACAGATACCATTATTACATAATCGATTATTATGATAGTATGGTAAAAGTCTCTTGCAGAATTAATCGTCTCTTCTGTACACGCTATTGCGTGAGAAAATACATAGTCGTTATGTGATTTCTTCTTCTCTTCTGCGTTCGTGGGCTGCAAATCACACGTTCACACGAGTGGGCTTTTCCGTGTATGATCGTTTTTACCCCGCCATGTAGACAGCCATTCTCCGCTTTCCGGGGTGTGCATGCTCGGGTATGTTCTTATTTCCATAACCCACCGAATGCTGACATGGACTACAGGATCTTTAACGTGCGTATTTGATCTTCTGCTTGCGTATACACACGAAGGGGGTTCAGGCACTAACAGGTCTGCACATAATTATGTTGACCTGGGAGATCGGAAAAATCTCCACCCTTTACCCACCAGGCGCCGTCACCGAGATTCGAACCCGGTACTCTAAGGTTGAAAGTCCAACGCTTTAACCACTCGGCTGTTGCGTCCGTCTATCTGTGATTTAATTAGATTATAATTGGACTGTAGGTTTTTTTTTATTATTCAGTTTCATGGTCGTTTTATTGTTTTTGTCATTATTTTTTTCATTCTGATAAATATTCCCATGTCACTGGAGCAACTGACAAACATTCCAGTGTTCAGTGTTATCTATGGCTGCAGATGTCATACTTTCTTGCATCATATGATGGGGGGGGGTTTGGTGTTTTTTTTTTTAATTATCAGAATTACTTGTTTTCTGTAAACATGTCGGGTTGTGTTATTTTAGAATTACGGTGAATTATTAATGTACAAGAATAACAAAAGAAGAAAAAAACAAAAACAATACTGAAACCTGCGAAAAAAAAAGCAACACCTTTTTCTTCAGTGGAAACGAGACAGACTCGTAATTATTAATTTTTCTTTTTTTTAAACTCTCCCACTACCTGCATCAGTTCGGTGGCATAACACACACAACAACAACAACAAAAATGTGCACACACACACACAAACACACACACACACACACACGCACAATGAATAATGCCAACATGAGTTAATATATACATAAATAGATATATAAATAAATGGATAAGTTACATAATTAGCACACACACACACACACGCACACACACGCACACACGCACGCACACACGCACACACACACACACACATATATATATATATATATATTTCAACACTATCAGCATCACCGAATGTCCTTATCAGTGATTAAAACATGACAGAAAACATACACATAAAACAACAACAACAACAACAAAAACATACATCAGTAAACACCACACACTTACCGTACAGTCCAATCCGTCACTGTAACTCTGCAAAGTGCTAGCAAGCCACCTGGTTCAAAGGTTACGTGGTGAGCCATTCAGCACTGGGTGTGGAAGAGGGGAAAAAAACACCGCTGTTTACTCGGCCAGAGGCAGTTTCTCAGCCAACGACATGGTAATAATTTCCATGCCGGTCTGTCAGAAGTCAGCAGCCCGCGGACTGTTTGTTGTCTGAATTCTGGCGGAATTCCAAGGTAATGATGATATGACGTTCTGTCATTGCCATGGAAACAAAATGCGTTCATCTCGTGTGTGTGTGTGTGTGTGTGTGTGTGTGTGTGTGTGTGTGTGTGTGTGTGTGCGCGCGCGCGCGTGTGTGTGCGCGCGTGTGTGCGTGCGTGCATGTGTGTGTTTGTGTGTAAATGCACCAGTGTGCATATGTTGAACTGGTAGTGATCAATCCCACTGCCTGTCAATCCCACTAGTTATCAATCCCACTGGAGAGAGACCAGTTTTTTCAGCAGTACGGTACAAGACTGAAGTAGTTTGGGGATCGCTTTTGAGTTGCCCCGTTCCTCATGGACAGCTTCACTGATTCACATCCGTACAGACTGACCCATTTATGATGGACTGCTCTACTGATTTCTACCCTAAAATATACGCGGCGCATCCCACAATTAATGTCCAGATTCACCATTCGCTTCCCCGGCCTTGATATCCTCTCTCTACAAATTCACGTGGTTTTTGGGTGGCACTGAACATCCCAAGTACCACCCCCCCTCCCCTCCTACCCCACCCCTCCTCCCCCTTACCCTCCCTTTGCCTAGAGGACACCATCACCATGTTCCAGAGGGAATTATGTACAGATTTTTGTATTTTTTTGTATTTTGTATTTCTTTTTCTCACAACAGATTTCTCTGTGTGAAATTCGGGCTGCTCTCACCAGGGAGAGCGCGTCGCTACACTACATCGCCACCCTCTTTTTTTTTTTTTTGTATTTTTTCCTGCGTGCAGTTTTTATTTGTTATTCCTATCGAAGTGGATTTTTTTTTTTTTTTTTTAAACAGAATTTTGCCAGGAACAACCCCTTTGTTGCCGTGACGGGTTCTTTTACGTACGCTAAGTGCATGCTGCACACGGGACCTCGGTTTATCGTCTCATCCGAATGACTAGCGTCCAGACCACCACAAGGTCTAGTGGAGGGGGAGGAAATATCGGCGGCTGAGCCGTGATTCGAACCAGCGCGCTCAGATTCTCTCGCTTCCTACTAGGCGGACGTGTTTCCTGTAGGCCATCACTGTTCACCTTCATTAAGCGTGGGCAATTAGCAGCAGTGAATCGATTTCCCGCACTGTTTATGGCTTAGTCACCTGTCCAGTCGGTCTTTAAATGATGCTGCCCAAGTTGCAGCGTGAGCCTGGCGGCGGGGTTTAGTCTCCACTGTGTTCTTTTCCCTCTAGTGTCACTGAAACCTTTTCCGTCCCTTTTCATCTCTTTTTCCTTTGCCTCCATCACAGAAATAAGCTTCTTTTTTCCCCCCCCTCCGTCAGCACACTCCAGATTTGTGTGTGGGTGTGGGTGTGGGTGTGGGGGTGGGGTGGGGGGTGGGGGGTGGGGTTAACACGCGCATAAAGCCAGGTATCAATCAATATGTTTCTCTGTGTGTGCGTGTGTGTGTGTGTGTGTGTGTGTGTGTGTGTGTGTGTGTGTGTGTGTGTGTGTGTGTGTGTGTGTGTGTGTCGGGGCTCGTGTACGTTTATGTGTCAGTATTTGGGCCTGTGCACATTTGTTTGTGCTTTCAGTTCGCATGATAACTGAAACGACACTGTTTGTTGCATCTCTCTCTCTCTCTCTCTCCCTCTCTCTCTCTCTCTCTCTCTCTCTCTCTCTCTCTCTGTGTGTGTGTGTGTGTGTGTGTGTGTGTTGTGTTGTGTGTGTGTGTGTGTGTGTGTGTGTGTGTGTGTGTGTGTGTGACATTTATTTGATTATTTGTTTATTTATCATCATTATTGTCTCTTTTTTATTATCTTATTTTATTATTATTTAAAAAAATATATATTCATTTCCCTCTTTATTTGTTTGATTATTCATTCTTTTTTCTTTTCTTTTTTTTCTCAAGGCCTGACTAAGCGCGTTGGGTTACCGCTGCTGCTCAGGCATCTGCTTAGCCGATGTGGTGTAGCGTATATGGATTTGTCCGAACTGAACGCAGTGACGCCTCCTTGAGCTACTGATACTGATACCGTCTTGTGATTATACTTTTTTTGTTTGTTAAAGCACTGTTTAAAGCGAGTGAGAGAGGCAAAAGATAGAGACAGACAGAGAGACAAATATATATATGATAGTCAGTCGTGTCCGACTATGACCATCAGAACAGCAGAGGAGGCAACTGCTGTTCCGACTATTTGGGCTAGAATTTGATTATAGTGGAGAGTGTCTTGCCCAAGTTACATCCCCACTCTCTCGGCCAAGAGGGTTTTAGGACAGTCGGCGTTGGGATGGTTCCCAAAGGCCAACTGGCCCACAAGGCTGCAGCACTAAGAGCCAGTGCAATTTTGCCTCCTAGTTTGAGAGTCATAGTCCTTCACAAAAAGACTAAGCTGTAAATGGTTTCCCATTGACTGGAGAAACCATTGATAATACAGCTCTCACTTTGCTGTTGGCCCATATGTAAACTTATGTCAATCTGTGATATAAGCTCAGTGTTGGGAGAGACAAATACTGACAGACAGAGACAGAGTGTGTCAGAGGCAGAGGCAGAGACAGGAGGGTCATGAGGGAGTTGGGGAGAAGACGAAGAAAGACAACTATGAGACCATACCAACAAAACACGTAAGAGTAACCTCCCCTGGAGTGGCAAGCACAGAAGGTCGTGTTTGTTCAGACAAATCGCCCAAT
>JAAQRG010244943.1:0-12308 GCA_011634625.1 Babylonia areolata | reverse complement strand
AAGGTGAGAACTCTCCACGCGGTCACAATGACTTTCAAAGATGAGGACGACATTACCCAGGGAACGGCCCCTGGTGGGTAAATGGTGGAGATTTTTCCCGTCTTCCAGGTCAACATATGTGCAGACCTGCTAGTGCCTGAACCCCCATCGTGTGTATACGCAAGGAGAAGATCAAATACGCACGTTAAAGATCCTGTAATGGATGTCAGCGTTCGGTGGGTTATGGAAACAAGAACATACCCAGCATGCACACCCACGGAAACGGAGTATGGCTGCCTACATGGATGGGTAAAAACGGTCATACACGTAAAAGCCCATTCGTGTACATCCGAGTGAACGTGGGAGTTGCAGCCCACGCACGCAGAAGAAGAGAAGATTACCCCGGGAATGAAGAAGACCTTGACTTCTGTCCACTCAGTACAATGCCCTTGCCTGACGCTCGCTCTTTCTGTCACACAGGGAACGAAGAATGAAAACAAAAGGTGAACAGAAACGTCTGTCCTTCTTCCCCCACTGCTGGTATCCCTGCTGGCCGGCCTGCCTCTTAAGCATCTCTGAAAGATGGATCAGCCAGAAGAAGAGGCAGGTGAGTGACGGGGGATAGCTGAATGACTGGCGGCACTGGAATAGCCCCGTGCCTATTGCTGACTGATGGGGTCTGGTGTCATAAACCAGGCTGCTGGCTAAGCTGACAAGCTGTCTGCCTGCCATCCCCCCCAGCTGAGAGGATGAGAGGATGCTACTAATTCATAGACTATTGACAACGGCCTACGCTTTTCTCGTGCTGATGATGATGAGAAAATGATGATAATGTTAATGGTGCATACTTATACAGCGTCAATTTTGGTTAGAGCCGAAGTCTAAGCACTTTACAACCACAGTCATTTGCACTACTCGGGAGCTTATCATTCCTTTCCTTTACGCTTCGATTTGTCTCTGCACAAGATTCAGCGCTATATGATTAATCCGATTCTTATAATTATTGTTTTTTTCATTCCCGTGTCAGTCAGTCAGGCGTCAGTCACACACACAGACAGGGAGGGAAAGAGACACAGAACTTTTTTATGTGAAGGACCGTATTTTTCTTCCCCCCACCCCCGCAATTTAGGCAGCCATACTCCGTTTCTTTCTCTTTTTTTTTTCCTTTTCTTTTTTTGCTGGGGAGCGGGTCGGGTGTGCACATGCTGTGTATGTTCTTGTTTCCATACTCCACGGAACGCTGACATCGATTGCAGGATCTTTCATGTTTGTATTTTAACTTCTGCATGCGTTTTCACACAGAGATGGGTTTAAGCGCCAGCTGGTCGGCACATGTATGACCTGGGCGATGGGAAACGTCCCACTTTGGACCCACCTGGGGGTGCCGACACCGGGATTCGAACTCAGGAAACTGGGGCGAGAATCTGACGCTCTGACCGTTGGGCCCCCGCATCTTAAGGTGCACACAGTTCACGAGGTGGATGGGTGGAGAGAGAAAAAAGGGAAACGAGAGGGGAAGAAAGAAACGAAGCTAACACAGAAAGATTCGTGTGCAACAAAATGAAGTGAAAATGGAAGAAAAAAAACAGTGTGTGGAAGACCAAGGGAGACGTGGCGCAGAACATTTGAAAGACGACTGAATGAGAACGGCTGTACCTGGGGGAAGCTAGCTAAGACAGCACAAGACAGGACCTTTAGCATCATTAAACTTACATCAAGTTGCATAAACTTCGCATGCTTTTCATCTGCGATCTTCTGCAACTTCCCCATAGAGAGGGAGTCAAAAGAAGTCTGTTCTAGTCCAGCGGACAAATATACCACTGTTACTGGTCAAAGGATGCGACTGCACCAGTGAAGTTTTTGTGTGCGTTTCGTCGTTGGAATCGAAACGCAGACTCCACGACCATGACAGAAGACCTTGCCTCCAGTGCAGCTGAACCTGGACTCTGGATGAAAAGAAAGAAGACCCAACAGCTGAGGAAAGAAACCAAATGATGAGCTGGTCATCATGAAGGGAGAAGACAGAGAGGGTGCGCAACACTTCATTCACTTCAGCTAAAAAATGAAGATACAATGGTGATGAAGTAGCAAAAAATAAAAGAGGAAAATCTCCAAAGCCAGGCAGGCTTTTGTGTCACGGGGACACCCAGAACACTGGCATCATCAGCACCAAAACCCCAGACCCCAGGGTTCAGGAGCGATGTATTCAACACACCCTTGCATGGATCACAATCCCAACAAGTCACCAAAGGCATCAGCCGTAAACTTGAAGCAACTGTGACCAGTATCCAACACATAATTCTAAAAACGTTTTGACCCAAAACCATCTCCAACACTGGACTCCCTGCTGGCTACCACCACAAAGGTCAAGCGAAGAAGCTGGCGCTGGATGACACACGTCCACAGAATGCCCTCAGATGCCCTTCATTGGGCGCAAGATGGAAATACAGTGTGTGGAAGACCAAGAGAGACTTGGCGCAGAACATAAAGACAACTGAATGAGAACGGCTATATCTGGAGGAAGCTAGCTAAGACAGCACAAGACAGGAAAAGGGCTATACCTGGGGGAAGCTAGCTAAGACAGCACAAGACAGGAAAAGGGCTATACCTGGAGGAAGACAGCTAAGACAGCACAAGACAGGAGAACGGCTATACCTGAGGGAAGACAGCTAAGACAGCACAAGACAGGAGAACGGCTATACCTTGGGGAAGCTAGCTAAGACAGCACACGACAGGACAACGGCTATACCTAGGGGAAGATAGCTAAGACAGCACATGACAGGAAAAAGGCTATACCTTTGGGAAGCTAGCTAAGACAGCACAAGACAGAATAAGGGCTATACCTGTGGGAAGCTAGCTAAAGAAAGTCCATTACCCCCACAGACACTTTGAAAGGAAAGTCCATTACCCCCGCAGACACTTGGAAAGGAAATTCCATTACCCCCACAAACTGAAAAGGAAGTCCATTACTCCCACAGACACTTTGAAAGGAAAGTCTATTACCCCTACAGACACTTGGAAAGGAAAGTCCATTACCCCTACAGACACTTGGAAAGGAAAGCCCATTACCCCTACAGACACTTGGAAAGGAAAGCCCATTACCCCTACAGACACTTGAAAAGGAAAGTCCATTACCCGAAAGGAAAGTCCATTACCCCTAGAGACACTTGGAAAGGAAAGTCCATTACCCCTACAGACACTTGGAAAGGAAAGTCCATTACCCCTACAGACACTTGGAAAGGAAAGCCCATTACCCCCACAGACATTTGGAAAGGAAAGTCCATTACCCCTACAGACACTTGGAAAGGAAAGTCCATTACCCCTACAGACACTTGGAAAGGAAAGTCCATTACCCGAAAGGAAAGTCCATTACCCCTACAGACACTTGGAAAGGAAAGTCCATTACCCCTACAGACACTTGGAAAGGAAAGTTCATTACCCCTACAGACACTTGGAAAGGAAAGTCCATTACCCCTAAAGACACTTGGAAAGGAAAGCCCATTACCCCTACAGACATTTGGAAAGGAAAGTCCATTACCCCCACAGACATTTGGAAAGGAAAGTCCATTACCCCTACAGACATTTGGAAAGGAGAGTCCATTACCCCTACAGACACTTGGAAAGGAAAGTCCATTACCCCTACAGACACTTGGAAAGGAAAGTTCATTACCCCTACAGACACTTGGAAAGGAAAGTCCATTACCCCTAAAGACACTTGGAAAGGAAAGCCCATTACCCCTACAGACATTTGGAAAGGAAAGTCCATTACCCCCACAGACATTTGGAAAGGAAAGTCCATTACCCCTACAGACACTGGGAAAGGAAAGTCCATTACCCCCACAGACATTTGGAAAGGAAAGTCCATTACCCCTACAGACATTTGGAAAGGAGAGTCCATTACCCCTACAGACACTTGGAAAGGAAAGTCCATTACCCCTACAGACACTTGGAAAGGAAAGTTCATTACCCCTACAGACACTTGGAAAGGAAAGTCCATTACCCCGGCAAAGAACATCTTGAATTCTGCCCAGTCAGTGCTTTGCACGTCTGGAACCAAAGACCTGTCTGACAAGAATCAGTCCCCAAGAATGAAAGTACAGTTTCAGTTTCAGCTTCAGTTTCAAGGAGGTGTCAAAGCGTGCGGCCTGATCCATATACGCTACACCACATCTGCTGAAAAAAACAACAACCAGCAACAGATGCCTGATCTTCACATAAATCTAACATGCTGACCAGGTCAAACGAGACTACGTCAGGTGCGTGTGAAAAATCAGAAACAAATGCTGAAAAAAAAGAAAAAAAAAGTATTGGAGCAGTTGCGAAACGGGTCAAGGAAAGGTCCGTCCTGCCGCAGCTGTCCAGTTCCAGCTGTCAGCGTCTTGGCGCAGACACCAAGGCATCCACTTGCGGGGTGGTTGTGGTCGTTAACGAGGACGACTGGCTGACCGACCCCGAGACCTGGAGATCGATACGTGAATTGGAGGGTGTCATAACCAGAGCAGGAATGCGGGGACAAGTGTCCCACCAGGTTTCAAAAAGTCTGTCTGGGATCGATAGTTCTTGACAGCTGAGAGAGCAGACAAGAGTCCGTGATTGCAGCTTGAGAAGAGCCTCCCATGGCCCCCCCCCCCACCCTCCCTCTCTGCTCTCCCTGCCCATGTTGCAGTCTCCCACCCTGCCTCTCTGCTCCCCCCACCCTCCCTCTCTCCTTCTCCCCCCACCCCCTCCCTCTCTTCTCCCCACCCCCTCTGCTCCCCCCACCCTCCCTCTCTGCTCTCCCCACCCTCCCTCTCTGTTCCCCACCCTCCCTCTCTGCTCCCCCCACCCTCCTTCTCTGCTCTCCCCACCCTCCCTCTGCCCCCACCCTCCTTCTCTGCTCTCCCCCCACCCTCCTCTCTGCTCCCCCACCCTCCTCTCTGTCCCCACCCTCCCTCTCTGCTCCCCCCACCCTCCTTCTCTGCTCTCCCCCCACCCTCCCTCTCTGCTCTCCCCCCACCCTCCCTCTCTGCTCTCCCTACCCATGTTGCAGTCCAGTTTCTGCAGCCGTTCTGCTAGGCTCCAGGGATTCTGGATTCTTAGAACAATTAGTTCCAGAAAAAAGACATTTCAAACAACTTTGTTAATCAAAATTTGTCTTGTTCACGTCATCTACAAATGAAAATCTTGTTCAACAGTTCAATCTTCATCTGCATTAAGTGTTTAAAAAGCGAAGTGACTTCGTAACGCGAACCATCCGTGTGTATTAGTTCACAACTTTCATTTCTTAATGTGAACCCGAAACAAACAGAAGTGCCATTAAAGAAACATTATCTAAAAGACTTCGTAAAAGGGAAGTGGTTACTTGAACTAGAGAAACAGGTGGAAATGAATAAAACAAGCCAAACGTCTAAAATTAATCATCAACTTTCCCGGTAACTGAAGATAACACAGTTTCGTAAGGCAAGGCTTGATTAGTTCGTGTAAGTAAAACCTGATCAACTCAAAGTCAGAAAAAGATATTCTTAAATGTAACATCACTAAAACAAATGAACTTGATATCAGGGCAATATAATTATAGTGCGTAGCAAATAAGATAACAGTCTGAAATCTATATCTAAGCAGACATGTGAATCTGTCCAAAGTCCGAGAGAGTCCACTTACGAGGTTTTAATGTCTGAAATACCCTACACTGAGGACAGACGACACAAAGTAAAAGTGTCAAAGGGGTGAACAGTGAGATAGGGGGGAGGGAGGGGGGGGGCAGGAAACAGTAAAACAGTCCAACAGAGAAAGCACGTAAGATTCACACACCACACACGTCTGTGGATCCATAACAAGTCTCAGTTACAACATTCATTCGTTTGTCTTTAAAAAACAGAGAAAAGGAAGCAAATTTCAACATGTGATTGCAAGGCTTTCTTACCGTCCTGTCAAATTCAACGTGTTTGTATTGAGACATGATCAGACAAAACCACCAGACTGAACTAACTGAATAGCCAGTACGGGATGCTGGCGATGTAATGGCTGTCGTTCTCTCCAATGACGGAACCATCGTACTTTGTCCTACACGATTAGAGGAAGTCGTTTAAAGGGGATCTACTTGACAACAGGAGAGATTGACAGCGGAGTCTTGGTGTGTGCGTGTGGAGTTTGGAGTACGGCCTGAGGCAGATGAGTTGGGGAGTTGTTACGGGAGCTCCATCAGTGACAAAAAGATAAATTGGGGTGTCTTACGGGAGCTCCATCAGTGACAAAAGACAGTAAGGCCCGGACTTGGGGATGTCGCAGAGAATCTTTCTATGGTGGCTTCATTATCGTCTCGGTACCCAGCAGACGAAGATAAGATAAAAGTCCATTCGTCTGTGATGAATGTTCATTTCTTCCTTGTTCCGATGTCTGTGATGAATGTTGATTTCTTCCTTGTTCCGATGTCTGTGATGAATGTTGATTTCTTCCTTGTTCCGATGTCTGTGATGAATGCTGATTTCTTCCTTGCTCCGATGTCTGTGATGAATGTTGATTTCTTCCTTGTTCCGATGTCTGTGATGAATGCTGATTTCTTCCTTGTTCCGATGTCTGTGATGTTGAACCACCTCCCATCGCCCCCGCCCCACCACCTCCACTCCCATCCCCCACCACCCCCCCTGAAAAGCCAAACCGAAAAACGAAACGAAACTCACGGAGAACAACACCTCATCTCTGTTGTGAATGACCTGTAGCGGTCTCAGTTTCCTTTTAGTAGATACACGTCACGCACGCACTCACATGTGTAATTATTGTGGGGGCGTGATAGAGAGAGAGAGAGAGAGAGAGAGAGAGAGAGAGAGGAAAATTTATATTGTACTGCAAACCCACTGGTCTGTTTACCAAAGAGGCACATTCAAACACTCAATACTGTCCATATAGGGGTAAGGACCAGTATCATGGAATCAACATTTTGTTTAAAGAGAGAGAGAACGGGCGGGGTGGGGGTTGGGGGTTGGGGGATGGTGGCAATACTAAGAAGTAGTTGACTACGTTGAACTACGTTGAACTGTCTGACTATAGCAGTCACATAGCGTGAACAACACCCTGTCCCTAGCAACAGTAAGTAATAATAATAATGATAGTGTTTATATAGCGCTGAATCTTGTGCAGAGACAAATCAAAGCGCTTTCACACCAGTCATTCACACGCATGCATAACTCTAAAACTGAAGTAACTGAAGACAAGGAAGAGGCAGGGGAGGGAGGCTATCTTGTGAAGAGGTGGGTTTTAAGGCCAGACTTGAAAGAGCTGAGTGCGGAGACCTGACGAAGCGAAAGAGGAAGTTCATTCCAAATGCAAGGTCCAGAGACAGAGAAAGAACGGCGTCCAACAGTGGAGTGTTTGAATCTGGGTGTGCGTAAACAGAGTATAAGTTCACTACGTTGAATGGTCTATCATTATTGTCATTATCAGTAGTAGTAAAAAGTAGTACTAGCTGTAGCAGTAGCGGTATTTTCTTTCTGGTGCCCCGTCTCTTCTCAGCATTAGCAGTCACTTGTTCCTGATCCTCCATCCCTTCTCAATAGTAGTAGTAGTGGTAGTAGTAGTAGCAGTAGTAGTTTCATCTTTTTGCTCCACCCCGTAGTAGTAGTAGTAGTAGTAGTAGTAGTTAGTAGTAGTAGTAGTAGTAGTAGTAGTAGTAGTAGTAGTCGTCGTCGTCTCTCCCTCTTGCTCCACCCTTCAGTAGTAGTAGTAGTAGTAGTAGTAGTCTCTCCCTCTTGTTCCACCCCTCAGTAGTAGTAGTAGTAGTAGTAGTAGTAGTCTCTCCCTCTTGCTCCACCCCTCAGTAGCAGTAGTAGTAGTAGTTGTAGTAGTTTCATCTTCTTGCTCCACCCCTCAGTAGTAGTAGTAGTAGTAGTAGTAGTCTCTCCCTCTTGCTCCACCCCTCAGTAGTAGTAGTAGTAGTAGTAGTAGTAGTAGTAGTAGTCTCTCCTTCTTGCTCCACCCCTCAGTAGTAGTAGTAGTAGTAGTAGTCTCTCCTTCTTGCTCCACCCCTCAGTAGTAGTAGTAGTAGTAGTAGTAGTAGTTTCTCCCTCTTGCTCCATCCCTCAGTAGTAGTAGTAGTAGTAGTTGTAGTAGTCTCTCCCTCTTGCTCCACCCCTAGTAGCAGTAGTAGTAGTAGTAGTTTCTCCTCTTGCTCCATCCTCAGTAGTAGTAGTAGTAGTAGTAGTAGTAGTTTCTCCCTCTTGCTCCATCCCTCAGTAGTAGTAGC
The DNA here is from genome assembly GCA_011634625.1 of Babylonia areolata. Classification (NCBI taxonomy): domain Eukaryota; kingdom Metazoa; phylum Mollusca; class Gastropoda; order Neogastropoda; family Buccinidae; genus Babylonia; species Babylonia areolata. Next base: position 4,111 of record JAAQRG010244943.1, on the reverse strand, counting down.
AGCAGCAGCAACAGTAGTTGTTCAGTCCAGTCCAGTTACTCAAAGAAGAGTCACTGAGTTCGGACAAATCCATATGCGCTACACCACATCTCTAAGCAGATGACTGAGCAGCAGCAGTAGTAGTAGTAGCAGTAACAATATCATCATCATCATCACCAGCGCTATCATTCACATTATAGATCCAACAGACGTTGTCAAAACCTCAAGGTGAATCAGTTGTCTTCGAAGATGAATCAAGGAGAGATGACTATCACCAGTACAAACATCATCATCATCATCACCGCTGTCGTCAACTCTATCATCTGCCTCGCTGTCGCCTCTTGTTGTTAGTAAGTAACGAAGATAACAAAAGTAATCCAAATACGATATTCCTCGCGGTTGCTAATACCACCACAACCTCCACCTTCATCATCGATCCAGATTAACTATACCCCAACCAGCCGCTAAATCCCCTGCAAGACACATCGCCATCGTCAACGTCATCACTCTTTTTCTCAACATGACAGTGGAAATGTCATATGTTCGACTCAACCGAAGCGGCAGCAGTGAAAACGAACTGGTGTGGATATCGCCCTCGGCATCGTCACGTGTATTCCACCAAGTCACATTGTGTGAGCATTGTGTGCCTATATTTCACTAGCTCTTTCACATTTCCTTTAAGGTCGTGATTCAAATACACGCGCGCGCGCACACACACACACACACGCACACACGCACACACACACACAGTCCTCAGACTGAACTGAAAAGTATATCGTGGCGTTGCTGAGGGAACAAGACTGATTTGGTCGAGTTCTACAAAAAAGAAAAAAAGAAAAAGAAAAAAAAAAGTCTTTACATAACTTATCATTTGGAGCAATTTATGTGCGCGCGCGCGCGCGTGTGTGTGTGTGTGCATGCGTGCGTGCGTGAGTGAGTGTATGCATGTGTATGTGTGTGCCAGCGCGCGCATCACATGCCTGTGTGTATGTATATATGTATGTGAGAGAGAGAGAGAGAGAGAGAGAGAGAGAGAGACAGACAGACAGACAGACAGACAGATGGTGTGTGTTTGGATGGCCCACCACACCCTGGAGCAAAAGCAGTTCGAGTTACCACTAGCTTTCAAGCTTGCTTTTCCCAGCAAAACGACCCCTCCCTCAACCCCAGAGCAGAAGTATCCTGTACGCAGTCCAATGATCTCCTTCAAAAGGCGACAGTCCATTACCCTTACCTGGAAAACCTTGACTTGTGCCCATTCACCGCTTCAGTCCAACGCCAGCCATAAAGGAATGCCGCCTCTGAGAAGATTCGGTTTCCCTGAAAAGCAGAGTTCTGTACGGGGGTGAACGAAAGGCCCGCCATTCACAAGTCTATTTAGAGGTCTGCTGCTGTAACAGACTATGCCACTCGTGTGTCTGCGTGTATGGCTTCCCTTGTCTGACCTTGCGCTTATTGGCTCAGACCGAAATTCACGAAGAAAGGGGGCGGAAAGTTGATAAAGGGATGACAAGGTCGTACTCAAAGACTGGCACAGGCCGAGACCGTGCTGAACTGTGCTTGAACCTGGTGTCAGAAACTGAGACCGCAAACCTGGCAAGCTGTACTGCTTCATGTTAATGATGATGATAATAATAATAATAATAATAATAATACTTCAAAAACAAACAAACAATAATAATGATTCAGAAACAAAATCTTCACCATCATTGATACTGATACTTGCATAGCACACTATCCAGAAATCTGCTGTAGGTCCTTTACAAAAACACAGTAGTTGACATAACACATTACATCAGTGTTACGTATACACACCAAACTGTGACTGACAAACTACACACACACACACACACACACACACGCTACATACATACATTTTACAATACATGTGTACATAGCAGCTACCCTCCACACATACGAACATACAAACACACACACATACACAGACGCACACATGCACACAGAGTCTCACAGACACACACACACACACACACACACACACACACACACACACACGCACGTAAACATACGGAAACACGCAAATACACATTCATAGATATGCATGTGTGTATGTGTACACACATACATACCACTGCACGCAAAGTCCAGCACAGCACACACGCACAGGAGGGCACCTGCAGCAACTAAACTCACTGCTTGAGATAAGAGGTGATGACGGAGGAGGGGAGTTCTGAGACCAGATTTAAAAGAGGCGTGGGAGTTATCAGGGAGCTTCCAATGGAAACTTTCCTTTGGAGGAAGATGGCAGAATGGTTAAGACGCTTATCTGAAAATATGGTGTCCTTGAGGGTCTGGGTTCGAATGCTGGTCTCGCTCTTTCTCCCACGTTTGAGCGGATGATCAAACCGAGCAGTCTAGCCAATCGGATGAGGCGATAAACCGAGCAGTCTAGCCAATCGGATGAGGCGATAAACCGAGCAGTCTAGCCAATCGGATGAGGCGATAAACCGAGCAGTCTAGTCAATCGGGTGAGGCGATAAACCGAGCAGTCTAGCCAATCGGGTGAGGCAATAAACCGAGCAGTCTAGTCAATCGGGTGAGGCGATAAACCGAGCAGTCTAGCCAATCGGGTGAGGCGATAAACCGAGCAGTCTAGTCAATCGGATGAGGCGATAAACCGAGCAGTCTAGCCAATCGGGTGAGGCAATAAACCGAGCAGTCTAGTCAATCGGATGAGGCGATAAACCGAGCAGTCTAGCCAATCGGGTGAGGCGATAAACCGAGCAGTCTAGTCAATCGGATGAGGCGATAAACCGAGCAGTCTAGCCAATCGGGTGAGGCGATAAACCGAGCAGTCTAGCCAATCGGATGAGGCGATAAACCGAGCAGTCTAGTCAATCGGATGAGGCGATAAACCGAGCAGTCTAGCCAATCGGGTGAGGCGATAAACCGAGCAGTCTAGTCAATTGGATGAGGCGATAAACCGAGCAGTCTAGCCAATATATGTTATATTCATGCACTCACGGCCTGACTAGTCCACTAAGTCTCTGGTCAAGAATCTGCCTCGCGGAGATGGTGTAGCGTATATGAATTTGTCAGTTGCAAATGTCGTCGGTGCTCTGCCGTTCCTGGGCAAAAGGGTTGCCAGAGAGAGGGAGAGAGTTGAGTGGGGCAGGCTGTGAGGGAAGCAGGATGTTGGCAGCACCACAGCTGTCTGGCCACGGACTGGTGTTGACTGGTGTGCTGCAACACAGTGCCCGAAAGCCCAGCAAGCTGATGGCGTCATGTTCAATCTGGATTCAGTCTGATTTCTTTTTCTTTCGGTTTTTTTTTTTTTTTCAACAGCTTCTTGTTCAGAAAATCCATGTCATCCCTGGCGCGTGCACACACACACACACACAAACACACAAACACACACACACACACAAACACACTAATAATAATAATAATAATAATAATAATAATAATAATAACACTAAAAATAAGAATAAGAATAACCCTAAAAATAAGAATAAGAATTATGAAAGTTTGGACGCCCTATCTCTGGAGAGCCCAGTGCGTTTATGAATACAATTACACATACATACATTAATGCACAAACACACACACACACACACACACACACACACACACACACACACACACACACACACAAGCGCGTCAACTGTTACCCGCCCTCTCACAAGTGAATCCCAGTTTTTGAGACAGGAAGAGTCAGTAGGAATATTAAAAACAACAACAAAAAAACAAAAAAACAAACAAAAAAACAACAACAAAGAAACAAAACAAAAAAACACACACCCAAAACACAAACAACTAAATAAAACAATGGCCAGCTTTCCTTTTCTGGAGGTGTGCCTGTCACAAAAGTCACGTTGATTTAGGGGGAACACCGGAACCGGAAACACGGGCAGAACTGTCACTCACACCCTTGATATCCTGTGGCCAATCAGCGATGGAAGTGACGTCATCTCATCACCTGCTCCTGTCAATTTAAAACAGAGCCACACGTGACACTTCAGGGAGCCTCGCAGAGTGGGTGTGAACTTTCTTGGAGAGGTGTGAACTTCCTTGTTCAGAGGGTGTGAACTTCCTTGTTGTGTGTGCAGTGTGGCTTCATCATTACTTTGAGGAAGCCATGGCGGTACGGTACAACTGATGCAACCAAGAC
>JAAQRG010244938.1:0-12315 GCA_011634625.1 Babylonia areolata | reverse complement strand
CTATAGTGTTATATATAGTTAGATATAGTTAGATATATAGTTAGATATATAGTTAGATATAGATATATATAGTTATAGATATATAGATATAGTTATAGATATATAGTTATATAATATATATATAGTTATATATATAGTTATATATATGGATATATAGGGGGATAGATATAGATAGATAGATATAGATAGATAGATATAGATAGATAGATATAGATAGATATAGATAGATAGATATAGATAGATATATAGATAGATATAGATAGATATAGATAGATATATAGATATAGAGATATAGATAGATATATAGATATAGAGATATAGATATATAGATATAGATATATAGATATAGATATATAGATATAGATATATAGATATAGATATATAGATATAGATATATAGATATATAGATATATATATGGAGAGAGACAGAGATACATTTAACTTACTTGGATTATTATTATGGGCATTTACGCCTAATCTTGAAAATAAGCCCTAGGCATTTTACAAATAGGACACATATGTAAATATTAAGAAACAAACAACTTGAACACAGATACCGAACATTATCAAAAATTATTCATTCCCACCTCAGCCCACAAACACACTCGCAAATATACACAAGCACACGTGCATGCACACACACAAGTCACAGCACCCAATCGTAAATAGCACACTAATAGTCATTTTAGGATTCACAAGAGGAATGTACTATTCTAAACTAGACTGCACTATACTATTCTAAATTGTACCGTACCGTACCGTACCGTACCGTACCGTACCGTACCGTACCGTACCGTACCGTACCGTACCGTACCTAGGGTTAAAAAAATCTTCACTGTGCAATACAACACATTGAACCCATGGTGTGTGTGTGTGTGTGTGTGTGTGTGTGTGTGTGCAGGAAATCTTTGGCCCGGTGCTGACAGTGTACCCCTACCCGGACAAGCAGTTCCTGCAGACAGCAGAGGTGGCCAATCAGACGTCTCCCTTTGGTCTGACGGGCGCCATCTATGTGCAGGATGGAGCAGCGAGGGAGCAGCTGTGTGCAATGTTCCGTGACGCTGCTGGAAACTTCTACATCAATGACAAGAGCACTGGGTCCGTTGTGGGTCAGCAGCCCTTTGGGGGCGCCAGGCTGTCAGGTCAGCACTCATTTTTTCATAATGTTAATAATGGACACTTGTTGAGTGCTTTCGTCTCTTAAAGGGAGCTCAAAGCACTTTGCAATAAACATTAGAGACACACACACACGCACGCACGTAATACTCACTGAAGGAAAAACTCTGATAAAGGAATAATCGAAATACATGCAGGACATCAGTGGACATCTTATAGGCATCATGGCAACACTTTTTATTTAGCAGGATGTCAGCTGGCGTCTTTTAGGCACTCAACTGGTTAATCATTTCTTTAGCAGGATGTCATCTGGTGTCTTTTAGGCACTCAACTGGTTAATCATTATTGTCATTTGATGGATGTATATTTATATGTACGTATGCATTGTGTTTTTTTATGTGTGTTGTGTAGTCTGCAAGGTACATGTTGATGTGTATATTAAATAATATACATCGACTAATAAGTTATGTATAATATGTTTTGTAAAGACATCTTGATGTGTATATTGACATTGACGTAATAAGTTATGTCTAACAGTATGTGTTTTGTAAAGACATGTGTATATTAACATGACGTAATAAGTTATGTCTGACAGTATGTGTTTTGTAAAGATACATTGTGTATATTAACATTGACGTAATGTGTTGTCTAATAGTATGTGTTTTGTAAAGACATGTGTATATTAAGTTATGTCTAATAGTATGTGTTTTGTAAAGACATGTGTATATTACATTGATGTAATGAGTTATGTCTAACAGTATGTGTTTTGTAAAGACATGTGTATATTAACATTGATGTATTGAGTTATGTCTAATAGTATGTGTTTTGTAAAGACATGTTGATGTGTATATTAACATTGATGTAATGAGTACGTCAGTATGTTTTGTAGAGACATGTGTATATTAACATTGATGTAATGAGTTATGTCTAATAGTATGTTTTGTAAAGACATGTGTATATTAACATTGATGTATTGAGTTATGTGTTTTGTAAAGACATGTGTATATTAACATCGATGTATTGAGTTATGTCTAATAGTATGTGTTTTGTAAAGACATGTTGATGTGTATATTAACATTGATGTAATGAGTACGTCAGTATGTTTTGTAGAGACATGTGTATATTAACATTGATGTAATGAGTTATGTCTAATAGTATGTTTTGTAAAGACATGTGTATATTAACATTGATGTATTGAGTTATGTGTTTTGTAAAGACATGTGTATATTAACATCGATGTATTGAGTTATGTCTAATAGTATGTGTTTTGTAAAGACATGTTGATGTGTATATTAACATTGATGTAATGAGTACGTCAGTATGTTTTGTAGAGACATGTGTATATTAACATTGATGTAATGAGTTATGTCTAATAGTATGTTTTGTAAAGACATGTGTATATTAACATTGATGTATTGAGTTATGTGTTTTGTAAAGACATGTGTATATTAACATCGATGTATTGAGTTATGTCTAATAGTATGTGTTTTGTAAAGACATGTTGATGTGTATATTAACATTGATGTAATGAGTACGTCAGTATGTTTTGTAGAGACATGTGTATATTAACATTGATGTAATGAGTTATGTCTAATAGTATGTGTTTTGTAAAGACATGTTGATGTGTATATTAACATTGATGTAATGAGTTATGACGATTGATATGAATTAACTTTGGCATAAATGTTGACATGGAATAAAGCAGCATTTAGTGAAACAGGAGTGCTCTATGTTGACATGGAATAAAGCAGCATTTAGTGAAAGAGGAGTGCTCCATGTTAGTATCCATTATGATTAATATGAATTGACATAGAATAAAGCAGTATTTAGTGAAACAGGAGTGCTCCATGTTAGTATCCATTATGATTAATATGAATTGACGTGGAATAAAGCAGCATTTAGTGAAAGAGGAGTGCTCTATGTTAGTATCCATTATGATTAATATGAATTGACATGGAATAAAGCAGCATTTAGTGAAACAGGAGTGCTCCGTGTGGACATGGAATAAAGCAGCATTTAGTGAAACAGGAGTGCTGCATGTTGACATGGAATAAAGCAGCATTTAGTGAAACAGGAGTGCTCCATGTTGACATGGAATAAAGCAGCATTTAGTGAAACAGAAGTGCTGCATGTTGACATGGAATAAAGCAGCATTTAGTGAAACAGGAGTGCTCCATGTTGACATGGAATAAAGCAGCATTTAGTGAAACAGAAGTGCTCCATGTTGACAGGCACCAATGACAAGGCGGGCGGCCCTCACTACCTGACCAAGTTCATCTCCCAGCAAGCCATCAAGGAGAGGTCCAAACCCATGACCACCTGGAAGTACCCATCCATGGAGACCCAGTGAACCTAACGCCGCCTCACTGATGGCAACCGGCTGTGAGACTGAATGATAGCAACATGTCATGGTTAAGGGGTTATGAGAGACTGAATGATAGCAACATGTCATGGTTAAGGGGTTATGAGAGCCTGAATGATAGCAACATGTCATAGGGGTTATGAGAGACTGAATGATAGCAACATGTCATGGTTTGGGGGTTATGAGAGACTGAATGATAGGAACATGTCATGGTTTGGGGGTTATGAGAGCCTGAATGATAGCAACATGTCATGGTTTGGGGGTTATGAGAGACTGAATGATAGCAACATGTCATGGTTTGGGGGTTATGAGAGACTGAATGATAGCAACATGTCATGGTTTGGGGGTTATGAGAGACTGAATGATGATGTGTGAAGATTTTAGGATTATGAGAGACTAATTGACGACATATCAAGGTTTTACAATGCACAGGCTTTACAAAACTTCAGGACCTCTAGGAAATACATAATGACCATAACAGTATGTATATATTGCATTTTCCAACCTCTCAAAGCACTTTACAATAGCACAATGGTTAGATGTCTAGCAAAGCACACAAGAACATACACACACACTTGTAAAAAAACAACAACAACACTCACACACATACACATGTTAGCATAAATTTCCGTTGTCGACAGATTTGGCTTTCTGCATTATGATTGTTGTGTGTGTGTGTGTGGACTTGTGAGCAGGTGGTGTATTTGTGCGCGAGTCAGCGATGGTTGGAAATTGCCAACAGTTGTTATGGCTGTTCATGCTGCATGCTTTGTTGTAAAATCTGCTCACAGTTAACCTGAAAATGCTGGTTGTTTGCCATACATATTTTGAGAATGGCTTTGTGTGTAGGTGTGGTGTTGGTGTGGATATGGATGTGTTCTACTCATGAAGACCAGGTTGTGTCATGTTTGGGAAGTGGTACTGGCTGATGAGATTTTGTTGCGAGTTGCTTGTTCTGTTCTTTGAACAACTAGCTTGTCTAAACAGGAAACAGTATGCTTTAGGTTTTGTTGTTGTTTTCTCTATGTTAAAAAGAACCTATAAACAGAGAATGTTTTATATTAACCAGCAGCATTGTGCCTTTGTTAGTCCACACAAGAAGACCTGAGATGATCACTTGGAGGTTGGATGCTGGTCTGTTCCAAAGGTGTGGTTAGATGGGTGATGGTGAACATGTCTGCTTCTCCCATTCAGAGAACAGTGGTGAAAGGTGTGGTCAGATGGTGAACATGTCTGCTTCTCCCATTCAGAGAACAGTGGATGAAAGGTGTGGTCAGATGGGTGATGGTGAACATGTCTTTGCTTCTCCCATTCAGAGAACAGTGGATGAAAGGTGTGGTCAGATGGTGAACATGTCTTTGCTTCTCCCATTCAGAGAACAGTGGTGAAAGGTGTGGTCAGATGGTGAACATGTCTGCTTCTCCCATTCAGAGAACAGTGGTGAAAGGTGTGGTCAGATGGTGAACATGTCTTTGCTTCTCCCATTCAGAGAACAGTGGTGAAAGGTGTGGTCAGATGGTGAACATGTCTTTGCTTCTCCCATTCAGAGAACAGTGGATGAAAGGTGTGGTCAGATGGGTGATGGTGAACATCTGCTTCTCCCATTCAGAGAACAGTAGATGAAAGGTGTGGTCAGATGGTGAACATGCCTGCTTCTCCCATTCAGAGAACAGTAGATGAAAGGTGTGGTCAGATGGGTGATGGTGAACATGCCTGCTTCTCCCATTCAGAGAACAGTAGATGAAAGGTGTGGTCAGATGGGTGATGGTGAACATGTCTGCTTCTCCCATTCAGAGAACAGTGGATGAAAGGTGTGGTCAACACAGTGTATTGACAGGCCAAGAAAAATTTAACAGGCAAATTTAACAGTGCCTGTCCTTGGTCAGAGGTAAAACTGTAGCACTTTACACTCAGTCATTTAATGAGCACAACAGGCTGCCTACCTGGGTACAGCCGACTGACTCCTGTCTTTAGGCACTCACTGGCTTCTTGTGTCATTCAGTCAGGATTTCAGTCGCACACATGGACACACAATATATGTTAGAGGGGACATGAAGCAGGCTTTAAAAATGTCACTATTAGTTGAGCCTGCCATGTTTTGGAAGAGTATGATCTGTCATGACTATGAAGGAAGATCTGCCGTGATCACCTGTTAAGGTCAGGTCATTGTGTTTTGTCATGAAGCAGCAGAGCCTGCCATGTTTTGGAAGAGTATGATCTGTCATGACTATGAAGGAAGATCTGCCGTGATCACCTGTTAAGGTCAGGTCATTGTGTTTTGTCATGAAGCAGCAGAGCCTGCCATGTTTTGGAAGAGTATGATCTGTCATGACTATGAAGGAAGATCTGCCGTGATCACCTGTTAAGGTCAGGTCATTGTGTTTTGTCATGAAGCAGCAGAGCCTGCCATGTTTTGGAAGAGTATGATCTGTCATGACTATGAAGGAAGATCTGCCGTGATCACCTGTTAAGGTCAGGTCATTGTGTTTTGTCATGAAGCAGCAGAGCCTGCCATGTTTTGGAAGAGTATGATCTGTCATGACTATGAAGGAAGATCTGCCGTGATCACCTGTTAAGGTCAGGTCATTGTGTTTTGTCATGAAGCAGCAGAGCCTGCCATGTTTTGGAAGAGTATGATCTGTCATGACTATGAAGGAAGATCTGCCGTGATCACCTGTTAAGGTCAGGTCATTGTGTTTTGTCATGAAGCAGCAGAGCCTGCCATGTTTTGGAAGAGTATGATCTGTCATGACTATGAAGGAAGATCTGCCGTGATCACCTGTTAAGGTCAGGTCATTGTGTTTAGTCATGAAGCAGCAGAGTTTCATGCAGGTCTGTATGTTGCACAATATCACCATTGTGTAACGGATTCCCTGAATCTCTGATGAAATGTCCTCCCTCTTGATCTGAGCAAAAAGTCTTTGATATGAGAAAAGTTTTCATGTTTTCATTCATTAAGTTGTTTTTTTTTTCCACTGTGGAGATTTCTTTCTGACCACAGTGGAATGGACATGGTTTTCTCTATCTGCATATTTAATTTGTTGGTGATATCCTTTTCTTTTTAATCCCAAATGGTGTTATGGAAAGCACATGCTCTGTTGGAACTCAATGATCAAAAGAACAGAATGAAGGCATCTATAGAGAGAAAATCTTAAGTTTTGTTGGATGCACATAGTTTCTTTATCGATGATTCTTCAACATTTGGTGATATTAGCTCTGATTTTTGCTTATTGACAGAATCTCTAGACGTGTACAGATTTGTGATGTTTTATCCATGCAGTTGCTTACAGTCTCTACACTGCTCAGCAGAAAATCATGGTATACATTGAGAAGGTTTAGATGTTTTTATGGTTGTCATTGATTTGTGTTTTAATTGAAATGTGATAGTAAAACATTAACTGTTAAAATGTTTGGGTTTTTTTCAGAAAATAATGGATCAAAACTTTCGTTTTTTGTTTTTTTTTAAACAATGGACCTTGTTTCCTGATAACAAATATCTAAATCAAATAACTTAATGTTGCCAACATTAAGAACAAAGCAAAAGAAAGAAAAGCGACATGTACATGGAAGCAGTGTGTGTGTTTGTGTGTGTGTTATATGATTATCACCAATATTTAAATCTTTTATGTTAAAAAAAAAAAAATGTAATAACTTTTCTGATTGTGCAGCCAACTTTGTTACCGTTTTGTTTTCTATTTTCTTGATTTTATTTTCTGCATTATTTGTCTGTGCTTGATATTTAATCAGATTGTTTTCCTGCTTTAGAAAAAGTTATATGCATACTCAGTGGTGTGTGTTTGTTTCACACACTTACACACACAGAGAAAAGAATGGTGGAAACTGACCCAAACAAAAGAAAAACCTTAGAAACTGTAGGTGACTTGGCAGGGTGTAGGTTTTAAAACTGTATTAAAGGACCTACATCTGTGTTTCAGCTGTAAACAAAGTGGAAATGTAAAGTATGAATAGAAAGTTGGGGATGCTGGGTGCTAGGTGTGGGGGGACACGAGGGTGTGGAGAGGACAGTGGGGGTGGATGATGCTGTATGGATACAGTCTGTCCAGGTAGGGCATGTCGATACAGTGCAGCGTCACCTTATGTTGTGAGGACAGTGGGGGTGCATGATGCTGTATGGATACAGTCTGTCCAGGGAGTGCATGTTTATACAGTGCAGCGTCACCTTATGTTTGGTTTTTTTCTTTTTCTGCCTGTACATGTATTTATTTTCCTATCATGTATGTGTATGTAGCAAGCAGATAGACAAAGAAAATGTAATGTGATGCAGGGAACTGAGCAATTAGGGAGGGATGGAGAGGGGAGGGGGGTTGATAACTGATGGACAGAAAGTCAGGCATGCAGTGGCGAGATGTGATTTTGCAGTTTATCCCGAGTGGTTATTGGGTGGCATTTATATTTGGAGTGAAAATAAACATGTTAATCAAACCAAATGTGATTGCTTGCTTTTAATAAACTGGAACAAAGGTGTGATTAGTGTTCAACTTTTTCATCTCTCTCTCTGTGCCAATATAAATGGGAATACTTTCATTTTAGGCCATAGTCCCTCATGAAGGGGTGTACATGAACAAGCACATCACAGCCATACCAAAATGTTATGCATACATATCAACGGTCACGTTTAACGAAATTGATTTTTAAATCATATCAAGACAATGCATTATCACCAAATTTAAATGCATTGTACAAGAACATTGACAAATTCTGAACATTACTCTCTCTCATGGACAATATCAGCAAACTGAATTTAAAGGCACATGGATTTTGTTAATATTTTGCAGGAATAGACTTTTGTCTGATATCACTAAGAGCTGAACAACACAAGACAAAATGCATCTCATCTTTTCACAATGGACGAATTGAATTACTCTCATTAAAATCTCTATCAATAAAGATGTGCAGTCAAATCAGATATACTGAATCAAAATCTAGTCATTATATATTTCAAGTGTTTGTCCATGACAAGGTAAGATTTTACTTCATGGGTGTTACAAAAAGTTCTATATATGTTCAATTTATCACTAGTCTGAATATGTTTGTGCCATTTTTACCATCTGCAATCAAACGTTGATGAAAACCAGTAATAAATGCATTGACACTACCAACACCCTGGTTTACCCATACATCACCAAAACCATAGTCAAACAATTACACACTTGAGAAACCCAGTTCTTTCCTCTAGTGTCTAATTGATGTAACATTTTACAGGCTTTGTGAGGTAACCGAGACTCTTCCATCTGTAATAATTTAAACCAATAGTGAATACAATGGACAGCAGAATTTATATATATATATTGGATATCTGTCAGTTTTCAGATTATTAGGTGTACAAATATCAACCCCCAAAATGTCTTTAAATGTCTGAATGTACAGATTCACAATTCACAGCAGCTTTGTTTAACTCACATATTTCTGAACCGTATTGTAAGACTGACTGCACTTGTGCGTCAGATATGTTCATAAATAATTTCAAAGAAATATTATTCAAGGATGATATGTTCTTCATGCTGCATAATAAAGCATTTTTTGCCCTGCTGGCAAGATCTTTGCAAGTGGTAACAAAACTTAAACGTGTTGTTAATAATATCCCAAGGTACTTGTATGCATTGGCTACAGGCATTGTAACGCTATTGTACACCCAACTTTCTCTCACACCAAGATGTCCACCGTTTCAAAAAACAGTATTACTTTTGTTCATATTTACTTTTAATTGAAGTGTTGATGCAGCATGTTTAAGTTATTCAGCTGCATTTGTAAACCAATGGCAGTTTCAGATAACAAAACAGTATCATCAGCCAAAGAAGGATACAGTTCAAAAGCATCAAATGAAAATTTGGCACAGTGTCTTCCATTGTTTATTATTTCTAAAGCCAGTTTGTTTATAAAAAGAGAAAATAATATTGGGCTGCACATATCTTGTTTAACTCCAGTTGTACAATAAATAGAATCTTTTAGTTGAGTGCCACACTTAATCTACATTTTACATTGTCCGACATAACCTGAATACACTTGAATAATTTACCCCTGACACCATTTTTTGATGAAATAGGCCATAACACTTAGGTTTATTGAATCGAATGCCTTATTGAAGTCTGTAGAAGCCATATACAACTTTTGATTGAGAGAAAATTGTTTCTGTACCAAAGCTAACAAAGAGAATATATGATCTATCATTGAATACCCCTTTTAAAACCCTGCTTGATGTTCACTTGTGATATGTTCCTTTACCTTTTAGATAATGTTGATCTTGTTGAAACAGAAACAAACTACTGATAGGAAAAGATTGGAACAGCTTTAGTTCTCACATGGCTGATACAGTCACAGAATGTTAACTTCTGTGAAAAATGAAAACAAACAAAAGACATAAAGCACAGATGTAACTGCCATCTTCCTGATAACCACACAATGAAAACAGTTACTTGAGACTGCAAATATGTACACACCTTCGTACTTCATTGCATGGTCTGTGTACTAAAGTTAGAAAGGTACCTACCATATGTCAAGGGGGATAAATTTAACAATGCACTCTCTTGGGCATGTTAAAGGCCTTGTTAACCATGTGAGTGTTTGTTGTGTGATGGAAATGGAGTATGGCTGCCTTCATGGCAGGGTAAAAGCCCAGTTCTTAATCATGATATTGTATTTATATAGTGCAAAAAAAAACCCCTCTCAAAGTGCTTTACCAGAACGCATCAGCCAAAAAGCACTCAATACACACACATGGAAAAAAAAAAGATGCTGATCTATAGACTTAAGGATTTGTTTTCAAGGATGTGATGGATGAACTAAAGGTGTGACACAGGCAGAGAATTCCAGCTCTGTACAGCTGAAGGGATGTTATGGACTAGCGATCTGACACAGGCAGAGAATTCCAGCTCTGTACAGCTGAAGGGATGTTATGGACTAGCGATCTGACACAGGCAGAGAATTCCAGCTCTGTACAGCTGAAGGGATGTTATGGACTAGCGATCTGACACAGGCAGAGAATTCCAGCTCTGTACAGCTGAAGGGATGTTATGGACTAGCGATCTGACACAGGCAGAGAATTCCAGCTGTGTACAGCTGAAGGGATGTTATGGACTAGCGATCTGACACAGGCAGAGAATTCCAGCTGTGTACAGCTGAAGGGATGTTATGGACTAGCGATCTGACACAGGCAGAGAATTCCAGCTCTGTACAGCTGAAGGGATGTTATGGACTAGCGATCTGACACAGGCAGAGAATTCCAGCTCTGTACAGCTGAAGGGATGTTATGGACTAGCGATCTGACACAGGCAGAGAATTCCAGCTCTGTACAGCTGAAGGGATGTTATGGACTAGCGATCTGACACAGGCAGAGAATTCCAGCTCTGTACAGCTGAAGGGATGTTATGGACTAGCGATCTGACACAGGCAGAGAATTCCAGCTCTGTACAGCTGAAGGGATGTTATGGACTAGCGATCTGACACAGGCAGAGAATTCCAGCTCTGTACAGTTGAAGAACTTAAATCTGTCCTGTCCTGTTTCTTTCTGTTAATGTGGGAATACAAAAGATTATATATATCATAGGGGAGAGAGCGGAAACATCTTGAAAGGACTTATTTGCTTAACAGGTCAGACATATACCGAGATGCAGTTCCGGAAATCACTTGAAAGCAGAGACATGTGGTTTTGTACCTAATTCTCAGCTCAAACATTATTCATAATCATTTAATACTTTAACTTGCATGTATTGAAGGAGACTTGTCACACACCCAGAATTCGTCCCCAATTTATATGAAGCAGGTTGGTTTAAGCAGATGGTTTCATACTACCTCAAGTTCAAGAGCTAACACTATGGTTACCGAAAAGAACGAAGTTAATAAATATCTGCGTTCTAATGATCTAATATATTTCTTGCTCTCAATTTGGTTTATTAGCTTCCGTAGAAGCCGTAAAAAATTGCGCATGCCGACCCGAAGGTCATCAGCGCGGGGTATTGGGATTAGTTTTCAACTAGCAATAACCACGCCTCGGTTAAACCTCATCGGCTATGGTACCGCCACTGCGCAAAGCTAATGACTTCATTGACAGTCGGGATCCTCTACAAATCATATACATCATCTTTCTCAGGTGCATTTAGTAGTTTAAGCAAAATGTTTTTGTTTTACTTATTTCTTTAAAAATACATTCGTTACACATCGCATTTAAATCATATCATCTTTACTAAATGTTGTTCTAAAATAGTGAATTTGGGGTTTGGGTTATAAAAAAAATACAATGAGAATTCCATATCTAATGTGTGTACAGAGATGCTTCACCCAACGACATTTTCCAAGGGAGAGTATCGTTCCGTGGGAAATGTATTCTCCCTTTATATGGGCTGGAGACTGAACGTTTACATGCGAGGAGAAAGACAGACAGGAAGATGAAAATAAGATAAAGATCAGTCAACAGGAAACTGAATAATTGGAAATGAATCATTCAACAGATTGGATAACAATGGTAACCACTGTTGAGGCAAGGGCTGATGCAAGTAATGAGGTCACATGAGTGTCAGTCAGTGTCAGTAGCTCAAGGAGGCGTCACTGCGTTCGGACAAATCCATATACGCTACACCACATCTGCCAAGCAGATGCCTGACCAGCAGCGTAACCCAACGCACTTAGTCAGGCCTTGAGGAAAAAAAAGAAAAAGAAGATAAACTTACATAAATAAATAAATAATTATGATATAAAAAAGGTAGTAGTGATGAAAAAGAAAAAAAAAGAAAAAAAAAGACAACAATGATGATAAATAAGCAAATAAATGTAAAACGTGCCGTGCAGACACACATTCACACATACACCCACACATGCATAAC